>JANAVB010001996.1:2630185-2665215 GCA_029216955.1 Iris pallida
ACACATCCTAGCCCCTTTTCCGAAGCATCGTTGTATATGGTGAAACCTCCAGATCCTGAAGGTAATGTCAGAACTGGAGCGGTCGTCGGCCTCCTCTTCAGCTCCTCAAACGCTGCCTGGCAGTCCTCTGACCAGATGTACTCTGCATCCTTCTGCGTCAGCTTCGTCATGGGTTCAGCTATCCTAGCAAAGTCCTGGATGAACTTCCTATAATAGCCCGCTAAACCCAAAAAGCTCCTGATCTCTGAAACTGACGTTAGAGCCTTCCATGTCTCAACGACAGCAATCTTCCTGGGATCCATCAAGATCCCCTCTCCAGTAACTACATGACCGAGAAACTCTACTCGGTCTAAAAAGAACTCGTACTTCGACAATTTGGCATATAAACTCTCCTGCCTCAAAATCCCCAAAACTATTCGCAAGTGCTCTGCGTGCTCCTCCGGCGTCTTTGAGTATATCAGGATGTCGTCGATGAATACTACGATGAACTTATTCAGATACTGGTGAAATGTCTTATTCATCAAATTCATAAAGACAGATGGCGTATTTGTGAGACCAAATGGCATCAACAGAAACTCGTACTGCCCGTACTTCATGTTGAACGATGTCTTCTGGATGTCTGCAGCCCTGACTTTCACCTGGTGGTACCCGGATCTCAAATCTATCCTGAAAAACACCTTCGCCCCACTCAACTGGTCGAACAAATCATCTATCCTGGGCAGAGGATATTTGTTCTTAATGGTGATGGTATTCAATGCCCGGTAGTCAATGCACAACCGAACTGTACCATCCTTCTTAGGAACAAAGAGCACTGGCGCTCCCTATGGAGAAGCACTAGATCGAATGAAATCCTTTTTCAAGGGGTCATCAATCTGCTCCTTCATCTCTACGGCCTCCTTGGGGTTTACTCTATAGCAAGCCCGGGATACTGGTGATGAACCCGGTACTAAATCTATAATGAACTCCATATCTCTGTCAGACAGAAGTCCTGGAAGATCCTCTGGGAATACATCCATAAACTCCCTAATGATAGGGTGTGGCAGTTCTATCTTCCCAACTGTCGCACAATAGTTCGGCTCTAGGCTTATCTCCGACCCTGTCCTCCTGACACTGAATGGTGCCGTGCATGGGGGACTGAATAGAATACTACCCTCATGACAGTCTATAGTTGCATGGGCATAGCTAAGCCAGTCTATCTCCAATATGATATCATACCCGAGGAGTGGCATCACAAAGAATTATCCCCTAAACTCTCTTCCGGCTATAGTAATAGAGCATCTATAGATAGCTCTAATGGGCACTAGTCCGCCTCCCGTCATTACTCTACTAATCTCCTCGGTAGGTGTAGCTACTAAGTGGTGTTTATGCATAAACTCTAATGACAGGAAGCTATGAGATGCACCAGAATCAAACAAGCATAGAGCTAGAAAAGTATGTAAATAAACATAACCTGTGATGACGTCAGCCAAATAATCTGGCTCCGAAACCTGCTCCGGCTCCGGCTCAAGGGCCAGACTATAAGTTTTCCCCTGGGGTCCCTTCTGCTGCTGCAGATGTTGCCCAAACCTCTGATGCTGAGTCGGAAGCGGCTGCCCTCTAAACTGTGGTCCGGCACCTGGTACCCTGGCTACTGGACAGTCCCGAAACTGATGGGTGGCAGACCCACAAACTAAACACTACCCCAACCTCTTCCTACAGACAGAGTAATCATGCCCTGCTCTGTTACAGAATCCATACAAAGCTCCCTTCTACTGCTGCCGGGGTCCCGGGGCTCTAACTGGCGGGATCGGGTGATGTGGTGTAGGGGGACGGTATGTCTGCTTGTGCAGCGTCGGTGCTCTTGGCTAGAAAGCCTGACGCTTGGACGGTCCCTTGAGGTGTACAGAAGACGCTCCTCTATGCTTCGGGCCAACTCTAGGCTCTGGTAGTTGTCAGTCGTACCGTTCGCCACTATAAGAATGCCAATGCTGGAACTAGACCATGGCAAAACCTATGTGTCATCTCCTCAGGGTCTGCAACTAGACTAGGAGTGAAACGGCTCAGACGAATAAACTCTGCCGCATACTCGTCAACAGAACGGTTTCCCTGCTGGATGTTCTGGAATCGTAGCCCCATGGCTATCCTAGCGGTGGTCGAAAAGAATTTCTTCTTGAACTGGGTCTTGAACTGATCCCAAGTGGCCCTCCCTCTCGCAAAATCCCGCTGCCTCGACCTGGAGGTTATTCGGCAACCTAGTTCCAATAATCTTCCTCTCTATCGAGTCTAGCCAATCATCTGCTACTACTATGCCCTCAGTCCCTAAGAACTCCTTGGGGTTCAGACCCATGAAGTCCTTGATTGTCCCTACTTTCTACCGTGGCTCTACAAGTGGTGGGACCACGGTACGTTTCTCAGAACGCTCCATGCTCTGGCGGAGTAGGGTGGTCTGCTCTTGATGGGTTGTTAGGAACCCCTGGATCAGAGTGAGCAGTTGTTTTCCGTCGAGTGTGACGGAAGCCTGGGTAGGTATAGTGATAGGTGGTGGTGGTGGTGGGAGTATCGGATCCTGCTGGGACTATGATGTGGAAGGTGGTAGAGGCATCTAGGTTTGTGGATTTGTGGAGTGGGGGAATATAGTACGTGGAGGTGGAGGTGTATCGGTCAACTGGTCAACCGACTGGATAGGGAGTGTGATATTCTCAGGTGTGACATACTGGGATGAACGGGTGAGCACCATCTAATTAATTAAAAGAGACTTATAAGGACTTTTTAAAGTAAACAGTCATAAATAACAAGAAAATCCAATTGTAATAGCGAGCATGTGATGCATTTTCTATGTTGCAATTCTAGTAATCCTCTAGATGTTCTAAGCGTCATTCCTAATGTTGTCTAATTACCTTAAGTTCCTAATTGCAGGCAAGCTTGGTACAATAACGTAACCAAAAAATTTAGTCAGGACCTGCATGGGCTACCACTAAAAATATGTCACGATCTGCTATCCAAAATGTTGGGCCGGGCCGAGTCATGTCCAGCCTACGCTTGAGATAAAGCGTAGTAAGTTGTTCTAAAGATAACAAGATAAGACTAAAATGTGCTAACAGTTCTATATGTAATAAAGAGTCATAAATGTTCCCAAGCATAAAAGTCATCTCATATATAAGTATGTCCCAAGTACAAGTCCGAAATGTAAAGCTGGATAGAGGTCCAGTCACAAAATACATAGTCTAATACAGGACTACTCTCAAAAGTCCAAAATGTAAATAGACAACTAGACGAGTTTCCCCGTAGGTACATCCTCGTAAGACAAAGCCTGGTCCTCGACAGTAACTCCATAATATGAATCACAGAGCAACTCCTCCTCAGTAAGTATAGCTACAACGTTATCCTGTCAGGACGGGAGCAAGTACTGAATCTAGCAAACTAAATATATGATAATATGAATTGAACATGAATATAATAAACTGAAAACATGGCACATCATAATCTATCATGGCAAGGACACATATGTCATAGAGACAGATGTATATGTAATATTTAAAATTGTAGCAGGTACGTGATCGTCAATAGGTATATAATATACTGTGGCACATGTAAATAAAATGTACATACGTACAAGTGTACAAGCATAGGTGTACATCCGTACAGAAATGCGGGATAATGGCCTATGGCGCAGTAAGATGTAGAATGAAACTTTGCTCGGTACGATAAAGGGGGCATGATCACGTACTCAACTATCAGTTTTCTCGTAACCCAGATTCTAATCATGTGAGAGATATAAAACTGTTCTAAACATGGTAGGGACTGAAAATAATACAACATGTGAATATTTGACTTGCTACTCCAAGGATCAGCATTTAACATGGTTGGAATCACAGTTCATTGTTGTAACAGTATGTAAAGTTTATAGAAGTACTTGCCTTTAGCAAAGCAAAGCAGCGATAAAAATGCTATTGATGCCTGGTGACTCGTCACTGTAGAAATAAATACATAAACTTAGTTTTTATACTAAGTTAAACACTAAAACACTAGTGGTACAACACGACTTTCTAACTGGACACCTAGCCAAATGGTGAATTTAGCATAGGAGACGAATATGAGGTGACACAATACTCTAACTAACTTTCTAGGGCCTTTACACTAGTGTGGGGTGAGGTCCAATACGTCTATAACTGAAAACAGCACAAAATACTGTAAGTCGTAATTATTCAGTAAATAAATTAAACTGTACACTGTGTTTCAACAATTTTTGAGATAGAAAAAATGCTCAATTTTACATAAAATAAAGTAACAAAATGATCCTTGTTAATTATAGAAGTTTATACTAATTTTTCTGGAATTTATAAACCTTCGTAAATATTTATTAAAAATCTGCAAACCTATATATACTGAAAATGAGTTCTGTTTTCCTATTTTTATAAAACACCAAAAGCACTTATTAAATTCTGGAAAAATTATAGTAAATTATCTAAATTAACATAGTATTTAAATATAATTTTTCCCAGATTTGTAAAGCAATTAAAATATACATAAAAATTCAAAAACAGCAAGTAACATTTTTTGGAAAATAATTAATTAAATATTTACTATTTTGTCCGTGTATTCGAAATTGAACCGAAGTCCAGATACAGGACCCAAAGCCATGAATCAAGTCCAATATGACTTGTACAGGCTCTGAATGTATTAGACACAATTGGGCCCAAAAATCCATACTATGTTTGGACATCAATTGGTCATAACAAATAAAAACTAGGAATTTAAATAATAATAATATATTTTTAAAGTGGTAAAATTGCAAGTAACAAAATATAAAATAAAATAACTTGTGAAATTTTACATAATAATATTTTGTGCAAGGTAGAATTTGAAATACATATATAAATATACAACAACAATATTTATATATACATATAAATATATAGATATTTATATATATATAAGGGATATATATATATAATAAATACACATATATATATAGAAATACTAAATATTATATCTATATATATATATATATATATATATATATATATTGTATACTGTATACATATATATAAAACAGTATATTATATATATAATAATATATATATATATACATAAATACATATATACATATATATATATAAACACATATATACATATATACATATGTAATAAAATAAAATAAAACCAAAAGAAAACAAAACAGGGAAGGGGGGCTCGAACTCGGCCAGGTAAGAGGGGTCGGGTTTGAGCGTGCTCGGGCTGGCCAGGGGGTCAGCCCGAGTCATGTGTTAGAGAATGGGCTAGAGTTAGTTTTAAGTTAGGATTAGGTTAATGGGTTTCTAAACACAATAGCACGAATCTAAACCCATTAATCCAATAGCACTAAATAACAGTTCGACTAGTGTCCAGACTGTTCAGGACACGAGCAAATGGAATCTGACCCAGTGTCATGTATCCGTGCCCAGCACGACACGCATGACACTGTAAATACATGTCCAACCCTACTGTTAGTTTCCCTGTGTCCAGGCGAACGTCATGCATGAGTTTGGGACACACACGACACAATTCGGGGGCTGTTACCTTCGTGTCCGGTGACCTAAGGGTTGTGGAGGGTGCTGACGGCGGCTAGAGGCGTCGTCGTCGTGGCGCTCGAGTGGCGCTGCACTCGCCTGGCCTCGGTGAACTCGGTGGTGGCAGTTGGGGGTGGTTTAGGCGGCTGTGGAGGTAGCGATGGGGTCGCCGGAGTTGGGGTCAGGGTTAGTGTTTCGTTGGGGAAGAAAGGGTGAAGACGGCACTGTGGGGGGTCGTGGTGGTGTGCTAGGGTTATGTTTAGGTCTGGGGGGTATTTATAGGCAATTTAGGGCGGTTGATGTAGTCTAGGTCGGCAGGGAAAGGCGAAAAAAGCGGTCGTCGGGGCAGCTGGCCAGTCGTCGGGGGCAGTTGATGAGGATTTTGCAGCAAGGTCCCCCAACTTTGGGGTTTTGCACAAAAACCCCACGCCCAACAGTTTGCAAAATACAATTTGCAAACTGTAATTAGAACAATTCATTAAATTGCAAATCGACATTAAAACAAAATTAAAAATTATAAAACGATATTAAAACAATTCAGTTTATTGCGAAATGATATATTTTGATTTAAAAACTATTTAAAAATCATTTAAAATTCTAGAAAAATTTCTAATAATTATTATAAATCATTTTAAAGCTAAATAGGTCATTAACACTAATTAAAGCAAATTTTGAAAAACAGGAGCTGAAACTATGGTACTGTTGAGGAGGACTAGAAGTAACTAACGGAGAACTTCGCATTGGATAAAATAGGAGTATCTATGATAGAGTGTTAGAACCAACTATTTGTGCTTGTAAAGTAAAGGATGGTTGATGACTATTCACTGTTGACCCCTATATTGTGCTTGTAAAGGAAAGGATGGTTGATGACTATGCACTGTTGACCCCTATATTGTGCTTGTAAAGGAAAGGATGGTTGATGACTATGCACTGTTGACCTATACATATCTTGTGGTTGACCAACATCTTAGAGTACATAAAGATTCCTTTTTTATTTGAAAGATCATACAGAGGTCAACGACATAGTTTATGAGTGAGAAGACCTTAGTTGATCTAGACGTAAGACTCTGGTAAATAAGCCTATCCATGATAGTTGAGGAGACATAAACGCTGATGATAGGGTAATGGGTTATTATCCATTATATATATATATTTATATATATATATATATATATATATATATATATATATATATATATATATATATATATACTGTCAAGGTAAGACATATGTAGTCATATGAGGGATATACTAGGGGTGAACTGAACTTGAGGATCCTCTGGTGTAGAATACAGAGATGCAAATGACGTCAAGTCAAAAAAAATATCTCGAGGACTTATTGATCTTGAGAATAAAAGGAAGGTAGGTATCCTTAAGGCGATAGATAAATTATGTCCAAGATTTAAGTTGTAAAGTTGTGGAGCAAATTTTAAGTAGGTTAATCACATGATAAATGAAGAAATAGCCAGTAACGAGTTCTAGGGTGACTTAAAATCTGGCTTAAGGCTTAAGTAAGACGTGCTCTTACGAATCAAATATTAGACTGAGAAGCCAGGATAGATGGACCATATACCAGTAGGAGTATGTGTGCAACCTTTGGGTGGTTCGAATCATTTGAAACCTCATGTTGTTTTCATGACCATAATTTGTAGTTCGCCACCGACCAATCTATTACCTTTTCTTGACAAGAGTACTTATCCTATCCTCGCAAGTCACAATTTTGTGTTTTGCAAACAATAAATCGATCTAATTATGTAATTGAGTACCCTTTCTTTCTTCCTAAATCACGCGATTATTCTTTCTTTCTTTTTTTTGAAAAAAACCCTATGATTGAAAATCCTTTCATGTTTAATATAGAAACTATGGTAGCTTACATGTTCCTTCATCTTCCAATTTCAATAGCTAAGGCATTATAAGTTGAATCTCCATACGCCTATCTAATCGTGCCTTACTTTCAAATCCAATCATGTGAGCATGTTCCTTGAATTACTAATTTTTTTCTTATCTTGGTCTACCAATGTTCTTTTGTGAATTTCTCGATCTCGTCTTTCCGTTATCCATGATCAGGATCCCTCGGTACTGCTTTCGCCCAATTATTTTCGACCAATTGATTGAAGCCAAACTACATATATGAGAATCTATGACAAAGGTCAGAAGGACCTAACACCGTATATTTCCATAGAAATAGACCCTTTCATAAAATCTTGTAAATGGATCATGACTACACTTTTTTCTGCCAACTTAATTTCTATAAGTTGGGTAGTATCTTGAACGAAGTGTATTCTAGACTTAGAGTGTGATGTCAAGCTCGGACTCCATCTGTGAACTGCCTCACATCCTTTCTTGAAAATCGGTAAGACTGGTCGTAATTGATTTCTTTTGCAGTGAACTTTTTATTCCTTTTTCCCTAGCTTATTTTAAATTTCGAGTCCGAAATTTTTATAAGTTGGATAGAATATAAACCCCCAAAGTCTAGAAAATATTTTATTTAGTCTTAGGCTAAGTCCTATAATTTTTCCATAATTTTTAAAATTTATTGGATAATTATTAAGTCAATAAAATAGTTTGGTAGTTTCTAAATAAAATTTATTTTCAAGTATGTATTTATCAAAATTATTTTGCGGTAATAAAATAGAGTTTTCGAGTATTATAATTATTTTTCTAAAATAGTATACGTATTATTTACATCAATCCCCTCAATTATCAATTCTTGGCCAAGATTGATCGTATTTCCTATTCTCTTACGAAACGAGACTTCCTTATGTCGATCCTAGCCAATTTGATTGTTTTGAACTCGATATAATAGCCCGTGCCATCAACGGAAGGCCAGGGGTAAATTAGTAACTTCGCCTTCCATATTCGGTTTTCGGGTCGGTTCGGTGGCCAAACCCAAAACCGTAAACCGACCCGAAACCCGTTTATTTTGATTTCCTGAACCGAATTTCGAACCCTTTAAAAAAAACCGAACCACATATGAAATACGGTTCGGTCCGGTTCGGTTTAAGATTTAAAACCGTTTTTTGCTCACCCGTACTCGTTATACATCGTGTTTGACAG
Organism: Iris pallida; assembly: GCA_029216955.1. Taxonomy (NCBI): domain Eukaryota; kingdom Viridiplantae; phylum Streptophyta; class Magnoliopsida; order Asparagales; family Iridaceae; genus Iris; species Iris pallida. The sequence continues at coordinate 2,638,771 of JANAVB010001996.1, forward strand.
CTTTGTTTGAGAATGACCATGCCGCAGCCTTTGTGCGAAGGAACCATTTTTCTGCCTGATCACATAAATATTTGTGATTCCTTACTTCATAAAGGACACCTTAGCAATTTGATTGGTTTTCTGAATCACACATGGTAAAATGTTGTTGACTTGCTACATGCAGATGATAAAATGGTACAGAATTTGAGCTACGCATGAATTGGAAAGCTTGCAATAGCTGTCACGAAACTGCGGCGAACTCATGCAATTTGTGCTTCTACTTGGGCATGAACAAGAAAGAAAGAAAGAAATAAAACTCAAACTGTATGTTCATGCTTTGGCAGGTGACCAATGGGGAGTACATCCATACTTGTTTCACCTCTTGAACTATATAAACAGAGGTCAGGGGTTCCTCTTTGGTTTCAAGTGCATGGTGCGGTTTTATTTTAACAGCATATCTAATCTAGGCGATCCAATGAAAGGAATGCTGGCTGTTGCTATCTTGATCTTGTTGTTCGTTGGGCAGAGCTCGGCCATAGGCTACAGCGAATGCTACTCTATGTGCTATCCGTTCTGCCGAAAGAAAATGCCCAAGTGGTTCTGTAAGATAACCTGCTTCACCACTTGTATGACTATCTCGTTCAGGAAGGACGCCAAATGCAGCTATGAATGTGCAAATTCTTCATGCCTCCGTCGTGATCCTGGTAAATTAGCCATTATCTTAAATTTTTAATCTTCGTATCGATTATTATTTTATTTTTAATTATTTTTTTTCGGTTTATTTACATCTCTTTCCTCTCCTCTTGTGTGCTCTGCGGCAGAGGGACAGGACATGGAAGAATGCTTTGATAACTGCTCTCAGAAATGCACCGGTCCTTGACATCCCCTTGGCTGCAACATTTAGCTATATAGGTATTGAAGCTTTCATTTGTATGTGGAAGGAGATAAAAAGAGGAAGTAAAAGATATTGCGACAAGTTTCGGAGCTCCTACGTATGACACTTTATGGAGTATATGAACTATATCTTTAACAGTATGCAGAGAGAAATAAACTGCTGTTAACTGATCCAGATTTACCTAGCAACTTATTGATGTTCTAAAAGATATGCAGCGGAAATTAAATTATTTTACACTATTCATTCCAAAATCAGAACTGAACATGCTAGTTTCTACACAATTATTTGTTCTATTCAATCAGTTTGACCTTGAGTTGAAATTAGATTACAAGTACTGCACTGTATTTGAAACATTTTCAATGCTATTCTACACAATTATTTTTACTCAATCAGTTTGCCCTTGAGTTGATATTGATTAGACGTGCACTGTATTTGAAACAATTTCAATGATAATCTAGCAGACAAATGTCATTTGAACTTATACCAAGGGCTGTTGGATTGCACCAAAGTGTAAAATAGTGCGAAAGTGAAAAAACGGAGTTTGCGTATGCGAGCATACACAAAAATTATGAGTTTCAAAAAATTATTTTGTTGGTGAAAATGGAAAATATGAAAATGACAAAAAAAATAATAATAAGTTCGGTTGTTTGGATGGTTGTTGAAAGTAAAGAAAAAATAAATTCGGTTGTTTGGATAGTCGTTGAAAGTTGATGTTAATTAGATATGTAAAAGTGGAGAGCAGTTTCAACCACTCCTGCATAGGGAGTGTCAACTAAAAAAGGAGGGATGTGAAAAGTAAAAATTTTGTAGGAGATAAGAACTGGGGAGGAGTCACGTCACTCCAGTTTCAACTTTTTTAGCAAAACAACCAAATAGTGGAAGTCTTTCTAGTTTAGCAAAGTTACCAAACTTTTTCCACTTTCACTCCACTTTCACATTACCAATCATGCCAATAAAGGAGTGATAAAGTCTATACCAACCTCCTCAACAATAACCGGCTCTCCTCTCCAGTCTTCTTTTTGTGACAAACTAAAACTCATCTTTATCTTCTTTTGTATCAAACTTGAAACAACATGTAACTGAATTCTCTCTCATTATGTAGTCTTATATATATTCTAATGAAAGAAACACCACAAGGTATGCATGTGGTTTGAAACCATTGCCACTTAATTTCCAAAGTTATTTATGTTATCAAAACTTACCTCACATGTTAGTTCCCATCCACATCCTTCTGAAAACACCTCTTGCGTGTTTGTTCCCAACCTAGCTGGGTTTCTGAATGTTGGAGTGGGTGGGGTTCCCAACCTAATGTGGAGAAGACCCCGGAGTGTGCTGAGCGCCGTCTGTGTATCAAAGAAGATTGGGGAGGTGACGAGGCCAGTCGGAGATGACGGAGACACTCGGGAGCTGCCAGAGGAGCTGCTGGAGAGAGGGGGCAGAGTTCGGGCTGAACTCTGCCCCAGGGGAGATTTTTGGCCGAACTCTGTGTTCTGGTTCCAGAATCTTGCTGGTTGCCAGACACAGAGTTCTGGCCGAACTCTGCCACAGGATAGAGTTCTGGCCGAACTTTGTGTCGTCGGGGCTGAAACATTTTTCAGGGTAATTTATCACCATTGGATCGTATCTTACGGTCCAGGTTTTCCTGCAGATTAGGGAGTTTATGTCACGTCCCAGTACCAGAATACTGGAGAGCGGGGGACAGACACAGTCAGCTACGTACATTAAAGTGAATCCCACCTTAATATACGGTCACGTCTGTCTAGATGCATGAGATTTTTACAACAAGCCAACGGTCACTTATGGTCAAGAACAAGCCTAGTGTCTCAATTTTATGCAACCAAGTAAATATAACAAGATGGTAGATCCTCAGACATACAAAGTAAGGCGTCCCATACATTACATATTCAGATGATCATGAAGCTAGTCATACAAAATACGAAGACTAGCAAGAGTTTAAGTCATACATGATCAACCCTAGGATTTGTCAATCATGTTACAGCCCTTAGGCAGACAGGAAGGTAAATTCAATACGAGCTAACACTTGCTCGACGGCTAGACGCCTCAAAAGAATAATTTACAATAGAGTGGGAGAGCAAAATAAAACCAACTCGTTGCCAGGATTGCGCCTAGTGTTCACCATCTGGCTGGAAGGCTGGAAGATCCTCGGGTGCTACTCCAAAATCTGGCCATACAAAACTAGCTAGGTCAGACCCCAGAAAGAGCAAGTGCCACAAGGGAGGCTTCACTTAAGAACTAAAACTAGCGTATTAGCACATGAGACATAAAGGATAATAAAAGACATGAGTTAGAGAAAACAAGGTGATAAACGATAAGACAACTAAGGGACTATTCTGGTAGCCAAGTTACAACCCGTAAACCAAATAAGGACCGTAGTTGTAACCCTTCACCTGAACAGAGCTTAGTCTCCAACCAATTATCGACAAGGGTAAAGTATAACAGTAATGTACAGAATAACCATGTAGTATTTTTGCCTAGGCAAGACTAGACGGGACTCCATTCATCAATCACGGCAAAGCAATGAGTACGGCTTGATACTTTAACTAACTAGGGTTATTGTATGCCTAATTACTAACAAGATGCATCGAGATGTTCCAACATCTACAAGCCCTGCAGTCTTAATCCAGGTTATTTGGTCACAAGTTGAGATAGTTGAATTAGGTGACTTGGGGGTGCAACACATGACAGTGTGCTGGAAATGTGCCCTACTCGACGGCAAGCTACAAGTCCAATTAGAGCGCCCAGATAACTGGACTGCCTGTAGCTGAAAAATCTCTTCATGAACTACATGATCAATCTAGTCTTTATCCTAGTCAGATTCAGTATGAATTCCTGACCGTGGTAACTAGAAAATCAAGTCCTAGACATGATGCAATACGAGACATGTAACTTATACAAGCACAAACACCCACGGTGTCAAGACAAAAGTTACTTAGCAAGTTAAGATCCGTCACAACAGCATATCAAGATTATCATTTTAGGTTTACTTATCAAGAGTGCGCCACGATGGGCCACTATCATGTATTATCATGTCAAGGGTGCTTGTTAAGAGTGCGCCACGACGGGCCACTATCATGTCAAGGGTGCTTGTTACTGATTAAGAGTGCGCCTTAACAGGCCACTATCGGGTTCTATTCTTACATTATCATGAATGAAAAAAACTTGTATAAAATAGCTAGTAACATATTCTTGAAGCAAAGGAAAAGATCTACAACTTTCATGTCGGAAGTTGGGAGAAATTATGGTCACAATTCAGCCAAATAGTACTCAAAATAGCCAAAAATAACCAAAATAGGCACTATGCGGTATTCTGCGGCACTATGCATCCTTCTGCGGCACTATGCAGCCTTTTGAGACATTATACAGCCTTTTGCGGCACTATACGTCACTATGCAATCCATGCGGCACTATTCATTCCTGCAGCACTATTCATCCATGCGGCACTATTAATTTCTGCAGCACTATGCAGGCCATGCGGCACTATGCATCCATGCGGCACTATTCATTCCTGCGACACTATTCATCCATACGGCACTATTTATTCCTGCGGTACTATGTAAGTCATGTGGCACTATGCATCCATACGGCACTATTCATTCCTGCGGTACTATTTATTCCATGCGGCACTATTCATTCCTGTGGCATTATGCAAGCCATGCAGCACTATGCATCCATACGGTACTATTCACTCCTACGGCACTATTCATTTCATACGGCACTATTCATCCATGCGGTATTATTCATTCCTGCGGTACTATGTAAGCCATACGGTACTATGCATCCATACGACACTATTCATTCCTGTGGCACTATTTATTCCTGCGGTACTATTCATCGTCCCTGCCAAATTCATCACAAATGAACTAGAAAATGTTCAAATCTTATTTTGGCCATAACTTCCTCAAAATAATTCGAAATTTAACTTTTCAAAGGTTCTTTTTGGGTAAAATTGAATTCTCTACAACATAGAATGATCAAAACTTAAAAATAATGAAGTTTGGTAGATCAAAACCTAAGAACACAAAAAATACAACCAACTTAGATCTACACGAAATAAACTATAGAAATTAAAAATACTAAGTACTAAAGTGTCTTAGAATCTCGTGAGTAAGACAATGGAACAGCAAAAATTGAGTTCCTCCATGAAGTAAGTTGCACTTGCCTAGGACTTGGTAGGTAGGAGGAGTAAATAAAGAAGATGAAGAAGTAAATGAAGAAGTGAATGAGGAGAGAGAGAGAAGTAGTTGGGTTATATATCAACCCTCTCCATCTCAAACCAAGCCAAGCTAAGCCAAACCAAGTCAAATTGAACCAAACCAACGAAATAAACCAAGTCAAGATTAAACCAAGACTAGACTAAGCAAAACAAGTCTAACTATGGTCTACCTGATAAATGCCAGAAATTTCGTATACGCATACGAAAATACGTATAACGAAAAATAGGAGTGACAACTCTACCCACCTTAAAAGAATTTTATCCTCGAAATTTAATCAAGAGGCTAGAGATGTCGGGGCAAGCTATATTAATCATAAGCAAGCTACGACTAGCAGTCAATCAAACAATCATTCATGCAAGCAAGGAATTAAAAGCATAAGGCATAAGGAAGACATTATACCTTATGAGTCAAATAGGTGTGGATATCGCGAACGAATATCATCCTCACGCTCCTATGTTGACTCGCCCAAAGAGTGATGACCCCAAGCAACACGGACTAAACTAATATTCTTGTTCTTGAGCACCTTCTCTCTTCGGTCCAAAATGGATAACGGTCTTTTCCTCATACGAAAGGTTGGTACCAACAACCAATTCTGAATGATCAAGGACATGGCTCGAATTTGGGATGTACCGTCGCAATTGGGATACATGGAATACGTCATGTACCTTACTTAACGACGGCGGAAGAACAAGACGATAGGACACATCAACTACTCGCACAAGGATATCGAACGGCCCTATGTACTTAGGACTAAGATTTCCCCGTACGCCGAATCGAATGACGCCACGGGTAGGCGAGATCCTAAGAAATACATGATCGTCGACTGAAAACTTAAGGGAACGCCGATGAGAATCGACCCAATAGCGCTGGCAATCTTGGGCAAATCGAAGATGATCTGTGACTTTCCTGACCACCTCGATTGTCTGCGTAATCATCTCTGGACCAAGCATCTGTCTCTCGTCGACATCATCCCAAGCTAAAGGTGATCTGCACTTCCTGCCATACAGTGCTTTAAAGGGTACCATATGGATACTTGTAACACCCAGTTTCTGGAATGGGGGTAATTTTAAACTTTTGTAATTATAATTATTATTTATTTGTATTTATATCACATTATGAATTTTGGTGATTTTATCAATTTAAAACTGCTTTAAGTCATGGCTTGTGATTTTGATGCCTTGCTAGTGTAACCCGAGAGAATGCCTGACCTAGAGCCTAACCATATCATTAGGGTGATTTATTTTTACTTTTGAGCATGAGAGTATTTTGGTCATTTGGCCGCTTTGAATTATTTCATGATTTATTGCATTGGTGATTGTTAATTTTGACTTTGACTAGCTGTGACTTTGTAGACTAGTCTAGAAGCTAACCCTAACCATGGTGACTAGGTTAGCATGGTGAGACCCTAGTCTAATTTAAGTAAATCTAGGTTAGTCATTTAGAAATCAAGGTTTGAATAGGAAGACTAGTGATTGGGTGCATGACCTATGACTTAGAATTAATTTCATGACCTGTAATTGAGCCATAGGCCCATGACATGAGCCCGAACCCCAACAAACCCACCCATGGCAGCCAATCTGGGGTTTTCTACCCCTATTTAATGCATCTTCCATTTGTTCTTGCCTCTTTTGTGCTTGACCTAGATTTTTGAAGGAAAGGTAATTCCTCCACTTTCCTAAATCCCAAGAAATTCATTTTAACTCCTTTTTAACTCTAGTCTTTTGTATTAGGACCTAATCATTGTTTATTTACTGTTGGTGGAGAGTAATCTCAGATTTTGAGCAATTTGGGGATCTGAGCTAGCAAGAAGGAACACTTCATTTTGGGGCTTTTTCTTGCTATTTACACCTATAGGTAAAACTCCTTAAATTGTATTATTATTTTTATTTCTTTACATATTAGGCTAGATCTAGGTGTCCTCTAGCTGTCCCTAGAATTTGGGTAGATTTTGTGTCCGTTTGGTGCTCGTATCGGACACGTATCAACGTATGCACATAGGTGTTCGACGAAATGTCTCTTAGAACTTTTCTTTCTTGGTTTTCAAAACAAAATATATATATTTGGGTAGCTAATAATGTGTAGATCATGAATGTATATCACTGAGCATGATTCTGTGGATTTTCAAAACGGACACATACCTCGTGCACGACAACGCGCACAGGCCCCGTGCAGTGTCCTGCTGCCACACGTTCATATCCGATACGACACGACTCAGTTGGGCACCAAAATTGGTGGACACCTGCGGACAATGACTGACACGACATAGACAAAATTTCAGGCCATTTTATCGAGCGGATTGGAAGAAATCCCACCTGCATCGAATTGACAATGCATGTCACACGGTTAAAAACAGGCACTGATACGCACGTTTAACTTCGACACGGAGATACGCCGACATGATGTAGGGTGCTAGACCCCTAGCCCTATTATGGGCAAACCCACATACATGAGCACGAGACACGGGTCGCCCTGTGTCGTGTCATAGGGCGACCCACATGCACGTACGAGGCTGCTGTGCTGTCCTTTTCTAATACGCTGTAAATTCGTGTTTGGACACGTTCGTGTCCACTTGCACGGACACGAACACCATGGTTGACACATACACAAGTGACACACTATTTACCAACCTACTAACTTGATTATTAGTTGTTATTTAAATTCGAATTCAGGAAATTTCCTTTTTTTTGATACTAGATTGTAGGTTTAAATTCTGAATTTCGAAAACTGGTTTTAAACTGATTTCTAATTGATTAAATTGCTATGTTATTTCATCCATATTTATCTGAGAATTAGTCACATGATAGGTTTCATGTTAACAGGAATTTGGGTTGGTGAATTGATTTTCGAATTGGCTTGGGACTGATTCATGGAATCCTGAACTACCATGTGTTAACTGAAAAAAATGAGAACCGACTGTCATTACACTCATTCTCTCACTGCATTGCTCATATTGCACTCACTAACAAACTCTTCTCACTCTTTTCTCCACTGATCTGAGACACACTGTCACACATGAAATCTGAGAATTCATGCACTGTGTTCCCTGTTTTAAACCTGAGACTGACACTGACATATTCACCCACACACACGAACATGAAACACATTGATACTCACTCTTGACACTTGCACTCACTGGTTTCACCTTGACACAACACACTACACACACCACCTTAGCCTATGCATCACACAAACACTGTTAACCTAAGATTGGAATTTGGTTTTGAATGATAGTTTTAAGCATGAAACTGGGAATTGCTTGGGGTTTCATGATAGTTGTTTTCTCAGGTTTTGGTTGACAGTAGGGTATGAGAGTTATAAATATTTGAGTGTGTGAGAGTAAATAAATATGGGGGGAGGGATTTGCATTGGGAGTGGGTTTTGATTTGAGTTATATGTTGTATTTAGTTGAGGGGTTGAGGGAGTTGATCTCGGATTCCTGAGATCCTGTTGGTGCATGCTCATTGGTTAGAGGCATAGGCAGGAAACTTATTGCCAGTCCTGTGCTGACCTACCTTGGCTTGGCCTGGCTTTGCATTGCAGCAGCTGCATTAGCATTAGCAGTGGCATTGCAGCAGATAGCTGCAGGAGCAGCATTACAATTGCAGGGCAGCAGGCAGTTGGCCTTTGGCTATGAGTAGGGAGTGCGGTATTCAAGGTGAGCATCCTATATTTATATGGTTAAGAGATTTGGGTGTGTGAGTCTCTATATATGTTCAGATTGTGAGGAGGTATCAGAATTATAAGTGTGAACTTTTGGCCATTTGGCCACTTGACCCTTTACATATGAGTTGATGTGTGTTAGATATAGATATGTGTGGGAACTTAGCATTGAGTTTTAGCAACATTGGCTATGAGAGAGTTTGTATGGATACATGTATATGTGTGTTAGTTAGAGAGGATTTGTATTAGTAATGTTTGGGGTAGGTGCCTATATGTAAACATATCCAAATTGCCACATGGGAATATCCAAGGATCCATATAGGTTTAGTATCTTAGGTGTGATATCTTGAATTGAGTATGAAGTAAATATTATATATATATAGGTGATGTATGAGTAGATAATGGGTAATGTAAAGTGGTAGAAAGATATTAACTTGAGGATATGTTTAGTTTGACTAGAGTTGACCCAAAACCATATAATTGACCAAGGTTTGACCCAATGGTTCAGGATTGACTAGATATTGACTTGGGTTGACCCAGAGTTGACCAAGTTTGACTTGGACCTAGTTTGACCTAGACAGTTGACCAGGGCTGACTTAGAGTTGACTTTGACCTAGATTGGCCTAGAAATCATGTAGATTGCATCATAAACTTCATTACCTTATTTTAAACATATTATAACATGTATTCCTCTGTTTAGGACATTATGACTCTGTCGCAGACATCTGATATTATACTACTCTTTTCAGAGTATCAGGCGAGTACATTCTCTAATAGTTCTCTCATTTACTTGTCAATTATTGTACTTCAGTTCTAGTTAGTTGTATACGATTCTATGTTACAACACGTATGGATATTTCTAGATTCATGTATGCAACACACATTTATTATTTTGGCCTCTATTACTGGAATCATTCTGGAATTATTTACTGGTATCATCATGTTCTGGCTGGACTCATCTTGAATCAATGTGTCGTATTTATGGATTCACTTGCTGGGAGGGAAAATACTAGAGTAAGATATGTAGACATACCCCAATTCTGGAATCACCCTATGCTGGAATCAAACTGGAATGATAGCTATCTCACACCCGGCCAGGTGTGTGATGTGCCGGATTACCTATAGCCGTTTACATGTCGATCTCGATATTTTAAAACACACTGTTAGAGCATAGGCTGGACTCACCCTGGAATCATTGATCACTATGACTGGAATCGTCCCGTACTGGATTCATCTTGTATTAGATTCGTCTTGTATTGAAATTATATTAGAGTTACACTTGTCTTACATTTGCTGTCTGGACTTATATTATGTTACTCTAGTTCAACTAGTTTCTATTTACAGTCTTTATTGCCATGATTCTTCTCTTGTTTAGTTACTTACTTTCTTTGCACTTTATCTGTCTCTCTTTACCATCACCTGAATATAAACTCTCATGTTCATCAATACAACTGTCTATAACTGCTTTATAGTTCTCTGTCATTTACTTGGGTTTTCTAGATGAGAAGTGCTCGTTCCTGTCCTGACTAGACCTGTTTAAATATTACAGATACTTGCGCTGAGGATACATGCCCTACATATTATGGACCTGGAGACAGGGCGGCTACATTTGGCCCCGACACTCCGGAGTGATCGGGATTTAGTTTAGTAGAGTTGCATTTGTTTTTCATGTAGAACTTGTTGTATAGATTGAGACTTGAGTTGTATTTGAGATTGTTCGAGAAGTTGTTTTTATTTTCAGTAGTTATTGTTGTCTTCAGTTCCTTAGTTATATTTCGGTGTTATCTTATCGTGCTTAGACTGTGATTGATTACACCATATCTTATACTTGTCCTCTGTTCGAAGTTGATCATGATGAGTACATTATATACTGCATGATTTGATGGTTAGTTAGGGACTTAGAACACCGTTCTACCGCCGACAATGCGACGTAGGCTGGGTGCTGTTGCGTACTCGTATCCTCATAATGGGTGCGGGTCGTGACAATACTAGTCTGGAAACTGTTGTTATAGGAGAATTCCACGAGATGCATGTGATCTTCCCACGAACCACCGAAGTCTAGTGTACATGACCGAAACATATCTTCAAGAGTCTGGATCGTGCGTTCTGACTGACCATCTGTCTGCGGATGATAAGTTGAACTGAACTTGAGACGAGTCCACAAGCTCTCTTGAAGACTCCGCTAAAAGTGTGATGTGCATCTTAAATCTCTGTCTGATACGATACTAACTGGCACACCATACAATCTGACAATCTGCTTGAGGTACATCTCTGCTAGCTGATCCGTCGACTGACCAATTCTGAAGGAAAGAAAATGAGCTACATTCGTAAGACGATCAACTATAACCCAGATAGCATCTCTTCTAGCTTGGGATTTAGGTTACCCAGTTACTCTATGGTAATGTGCTCATATTTCCATTCTGGGATCAGTAAAGGTTGAAAAAGTCCAGCTGGTATCTGATGTTCAGCTTTAACTTGTTGGCAAACTAAACAGCGAGAGATAAACCGAGCTATCTCCCTCTTCATACCATTCCACCAAAAATGTTGACGGATACCACATTACATCTTCGTGCCACCGGGATGAATTGAATACTGAGAACTGTGAGCCTCTGCCATAATCTCCTGTCTGATATTACCACTGGGTACACAGAGATGCCTCCCATGTCGGAGAGTACCATCTTTTTGAATACATAACTCTGGTCTTCGTCCAGCTTCACACTCCGTTCTGAGCCGCTGAAGCTTGGAATCTGCTGATTGCGCCATCTTGATCCTCTCAACTATGCTGGACTGAACTTGCATACTGGCCATCAATACCACATTGGTAGGAAGAACAACTTCTATACCCATCTTCTGAAGATCGGCTAACAATTCTGGCTGCGCTGTTAGGAAATAAACTTCGGCTCTTCTGTTCAATGCATCTGCAACAACGTTGGCCTTCCCAGGATGTACTGCAGATTGATGTCATAATCCACAAGTAGCTCTAGCTATCTCCTCTGACACATGTTAAGATCCTTTTGGGTAAACACATACTTAAGACTCTTGTGATCGGTGAAAATTTCTACTCGATCTCCATATAAATAATGCCTCCAAAGGTTAAGTGCGAAAACCACCGCTGCTAACTCCAAGTCATGGATTGGATAATTCCTCTCATGATCAAGAATCTGACATGACGCATAAGCTACTACCTTACCATGCTGCGTCAAGACACATCCCAATCCTCTTCCAGAAGCATCACAATAAACTAAAAATCCTCCAGTCCCATCTGGAAGTATGAGAATGGGTGTCGTCATCAATCTTTGCTTCAACATCTCAAATAAACTCTGACACTCTGTTGTCCAAGCAAACTGCACATCCTCGCGGGTCAACTGCGCCAGTGGTGCTGAAATTCGAGCGAAGTCTGAGACAAACTGTCGGTAATAGCCAGCCAATCCTAGAAAACTTCGAACTTTTACGACGGTACTGGGAACAAGCCATGACTCTATAGCCACTATCTTCTGGGGGCCACTTCCACTCCACCTCTGGTGATAATGTGACCTAAGTACGAGATACGATCTAGCCAAAACTCGCACTTACTGAACTTCGCGTACAACTGGTGCTTTCTAAGAATCTGAAGAACTACACGATGTTGCTCATGCTCCGCCTCATTCTTGCTATAGACTAAGATATCGTCTATAAATACTATCACGAACTGGTCCAAATAGGGCATGAAGATACGACTCATGAGGTCCATGAATACGGCTGGTGCATTGGTCGCTCCAAATGGCACAATAAGGAACTCTCAATGCCCATATCTGGATCTGAATGCTGTCTTCGGGACGTCTTGCTCTCTGACTCTGATCTGATGGTATCCTGACTACAAGTCAATCTTTGATAATACTGTCGCTCCTCTGAGTTGATCAAATAAATCATCTATCATTGGTAGAGGATATATGTTCTTGACTGTTACAGAGTTCAAGGTATGATAATAAACACATAATCTTGACGTACCATCCTTCTTTTTCACAAGAAGTATCCGGTCTCCCCAAGGTGATCCACTAGCATGAATGAATCCCTTGGTTCTGAGTTCTTCAATCATCTTATACAAGATTTCTAACTCTGAAGGTGCCATCCTGTAGACTCTCCTTGACACTGGTGCCGTCCCTGGAAGCAAATCAATAGTGAACTCTATCTTTCTCTCTGGGGACATGTGAGCCCTTGACCCGAAATTTTCATTTTTCCTATTTACTATTTTGCTATTTTTAGCTAATGCATAAACAATTGAATAATCATATATATATATATATATATATATATATATATATATATATATATATATATATATATATATATATATTATTTTTATTTTTTATTTTTTATTTTTATTTTTATTTTTTATTTTTTTGAAATATTACTCATATCATTGCTTTTGAAATATTATAAAAAGGAGTGGTTCTGCAAATAATCAGATTTACGAGGGCTTGAGTGCAAAATCCTAAGATTCAAATAATGTAAGCAAATCTCGCAGCTCTGTTCCCTTGTCCAGTTCAAATTCGTATACTATTAAACGACCCTATTCCAAAATCCTGAATTCAAATGAGATTCATAGGAGATTTCATCCTATCTAAACCTCTCCTTGATCAAATCAGCAGCATATATAAATGCAGGCTAGGGGAGCAGCCGATCCTCTTCTATAAACCCTAGATATCGGCCGCCTGTTCTTCCTCAAGTCAAGGACGAGTTTTAGAAGGACCACACAGGGCCTCGATACTCCTCTCACAGGTAATTCTCCTTTAACATAGCAATGTCATTATAGTGTTTGAATAAATGCTAAGAAGTAGGGGACCTTAAGGATTTCACTGTTATGGACTAGAAAACAAAGGGGGTGTTGGAAGTATTATACGTGTAGCTTTGTACCAGAGTAATAGGGGCCAGGTTCGAAATGTCTAGTTTGCACAGATGTGTTATCTCTGATACACTAAGTATTAGAGGGAAATACACCTACAACATTGAGATAAACTTTGGGGTGTCGAATCCTAAACCAGATTTATGCCTACAGGTTAAAGCCTATTGCTCCCATAGGAATCAATTGTTATTATTTTCATCCAGCACAAAAGTCTCAAGGTTACCTCTGAATCTCTTGGCATGGATTTACTTCGAGCATTTGTTTTCAAGAGATCCTTGAAGTTGTTGGCTCTGATGTTTCCTTTAGAACATGTACATGCTGCTTACCCCAATCTTGGATTGTAGACAAGTCATTACAATTTTTTTCTTTAAAATGGATGCCATGTCTTAAATAACGGATAAGTTTAAGTATATCATTAATGTTACAACGAAGTTTCGAGATATAGGTATCCTAGATAACCAACTAGTCTCCTATACAAATGCCTGTACCGTAGACTAGTAGATGTACAAGTATCATACGTATATGATATAGTTAAGTTAGAGTTAAGATATGGACTTGAGGACTGTACAACGGGGTGTATGAGTTTATCCAAAACTGGTGTTTGGTAGCAGTTCTTATTGCATCAGGTTGCAAACAGATATGATAAATCAGTTCACCATTGTGTGGGTTTGGGGTCTTGGCCCACTGATTCAGAGAAATGTGTGTGTATCAGAAAGAGAGAACAAAAAGCAGGGGAGGATCCCTTGGTATCAACCTTTTCGAGTGCACAGATTCATAGGAGGTGGGAGTGTAGGTATTCGATTAAACTTCTGTTAGAAATTCAGTTCCAATATGCATCTTAGTATTAGTTTACACATAAAAACACAGTTAGCAACACCTGAACATTGGCACCTTAGACCAACATGCTAGTAAATTATTGATACCACTACTGTTGTTCTTATCCTTCACTATATAGGCCATAAAGATGTACAAGTAGAAAAGGCATAAACTGAGATTTGTATGTGTTCTCACCAACTGAAATGTGAGTCTCACACTCCTGTATACAGGTGCCCTCTTTCAGTGTGACAAACCATATTAGCAATCATTCAACACATCTCATACTTGTTGTTAAATACCTACTCCTTAATTGGTTGGGTTGACATGTTAGAGGTCTTTTGAATCTAATGGGTACTATTATGGTTAGATTCTCTTTTGTATCAAGTGGTATTGTCTTGGTTACACTGCCTCTTGAATGATTTCGATACTGTTATCCTAGGAATGCCTTATTTCAGAGTTTGTAGCAGGGGATTTACTCCCTGTGTGAAGGAATGTCCCACATTATAAATATAATTCGTGGCATGCCCTACACAAATGCCCTGATTTTGAAGTGATCTGTGTCTTGATATATTAAGCCATCTGCTGTCCTTCACCATAGGTATTAAATTTTACTGTCCCCTGCATCCTTGGTATTACTCTCTCAACTAGAAAAACTCAAAAATCTCTTCTAGGCACCATTATTACTATCCTGAGAAGTCCACCTGGTATCAGTACACAGTGACACCCCTCTTATACATGAGTCAAAGCCAGGTACCTGATGGACAATAGGTACCAGACCCATGAGACATTGATTTAGGGACTAGTCCTTTGTGTGGAATATTGTAGGATAACATAGACCCTCTTGGCAGGACCAATGTACCTGGGCCCTAGGCTAGAGTTATATACCACCATGATGCTACACCACTTAGCCTTACTCTACTTAAACAGCCCTGTGTTAACCTAGGATAGACTCCTATGTAGTTCTGGAAACTTGGGAACCTGCCCTTAAGGCCAATTAAGTGAATCATTTGGGCAGTCCTTGTAAATCTTAGTTAAACTCAGTTAGGGTGGAGTTTACCTAAACTAGTACTAGTTTAAGCAGAAGCCTAATAATAGAATGATAGAGTAAATGTATAGTTCTCATATCACATCTATTGATCCAAGAAATGCTAAAACAGGTTTATCGGGTTTTGACTCAGTACTTGACAACGTACCCGCAGCTCAAGACCACAGGCAAGTATACCTTGCCCACTCTACAGTATTTTCATGTATTTTTCTATATTGCATTTTCTTTTCTGTCACATTTGTTACCTGCTTCTTATGTTCATGTCAGTGATATTTTCCTCATTTACGTGCATGTACATTATTTTCTTTATCCAGTATATCACTGTTCCTTCATGTATAGGTCCTGGTTGTCACGACCCACACCCTAGAGTTAGGGCACGAGAACATAACAATGCCCAGCCTACGCTGCAGTGTCGGCGGTAGAACACTGTCCTAGGTCTCAATGCATCTAACAATATAAGACTAAACAGTTTATACTCCCCGAATGGGGGTGACATAGCAGAATGTAAACTCAATCACATCTAAGGTAGAACATAATGGAAGATAGATAAAACATGAAATCCAAGAGATACAACAGATAGAAGTCTAAGTGTCTAAGATACATAAACTCAGAATACATCTCAAAACTTAAATACAGTAATCCATAAATACAACTCAAGATGACTGAAAATAAACTATAAGCAAAAATCCTAGCTAACTATGCAACCTCTACTGTCTCCTCTAGGCTAGCAGGCAACCTCCAGGCTATCTGTAAAATTTATCAACGGGTCCAGTCAGGACTGGAGCGAGTACAGTACATCTCAACAGATCATAGCAGGTTAGAAAATATAATCATGCAGTAAAGTAAGATACAGGTACTGAAAGAAGTGCAGTATGTAAACAGAGAGAGCTGTAATAGAAATATCTACTATAAGTAGAGACCTACCAGTGACTAGTGATTTAGAGTACAAAGTCGACATGTGAACGGCTTGATTTGTACATGGCTATACTAAAGAGGCGTACATGGCTATTCTACTTTGGAATTGTTCACATGGCTATTTATACTCCCCCGTACCCCCAACTAATACACAAGGATCCAAACAAGTTATGTTACGTACATGCTTCTATGTAACAGCCCCCGAAGGGTGATAAGCCCCCAAAGGGTGATATGCCCTCAAAGGGTGATAAGCCTCCGAAAGGTGATAAGCCCCCAAAGGGTGATATGCCCCAAAGGGTGATATGCTCCCAAATGGTGATAAGGATTCAAAGAAGACTCTGTGATCATATGGGTATATATCACAAGTGATCAAAGAACCAAAGAAGCATATGATACGCTATGTAAGTGAAACGCACAGAACATAGAGTACCCGATGCTCCCTGAAGGGATAATATCTCAAGAAGGGATCCATATAGTACTAATCCGTGTAACCAACGTGACAGTGTCAAGTAAAGTAATTTAATGCAGGAAATAATTCTAAGCAGAATATGAAATGATCAGAATGTACTCGCCTGATATCTGAATGTCCAAGGTAAAGATACTGTCCGAGGAGAGGTGTCTGGCTCCTAATTAGAACAGCACAAGTCACAACATGTCCAGAAGGGTAATATAAAGCACTATAATGCATTATACATGAATCTAGGTCAAACTAGGCCAAAGTCAACCCTTGGTCAACTCTGGTCAACTACACTAGTCAAACTAGGTCAACTAGGTCATGTCCTAACCCAGCAAGTCTTACTAGGCCTAACCAAGACTATCCTAGCAAGCACATATCAATACAAGGCTACACAAGCCAACATACACCCAACTCTATATAGCATGCAATTATTAAATACTCAAATAGGCAAGAATTCACATTGGATATACTAGGTAATCTATTACTTTAAGCTATATATGTCAACACATATATACACATGCATATATTGGTATTCAACATTAGGTCTATAATCATGGCATTTCAAATGGTTATATAAACTTATATACTACAACACAATATGCTAACATATATATATACATACATAGCTAAGTTAACTGTATTCAAAAATACTTATTTAAGAGGCTATGTGTGTATGTGAACATGGCAAAGGGGCAAGTGAGGGTTAAATGGGCATACATAGTGTTTACATATCAAAGAGTGTCAAAGTGTAAATGAACAATGTGTCAAGTGTGATAGTGTCAACATAGTGTAAGGGGGTACATAAGGTAATATAGGATTTGTGTTAACATAGAACATTACATCGCATTAACTTGTATATTGCATACATTACATCTATTATTATATTATATTTATGCTTGCATTCATTCATCATTCATTTATTCTCTTGCACTACTATATGCACCATACATTACATACTATGGAACCTACATATTCATTACAAGCCATACTTATATATGCTTACATTAGATAGGATACTTACACCTTATACATCATTTATTTAACCATTTACTCATGCTTGCATTATCTATTTAATTATATAATGTATATACATTAACATGGGTTAAAATCAAATAGAACATTATATTACACACAAGGGTGCACAAAATGCATATGCCGAATAGTAACTCCTACTAATAATCAATATTGTACCATCTCAGTATGAATTAAAATCTAGGATTAAAGTATGTTATAGATATATGTTAGCTTTTCCAAACTTCAAACGGATCGCGTTTTCGTTTCCGGAAACTCCCGGAATTGCAAAAATACCTAGAACGCGTTTGTCTTTCGTACAGTTGACACTCAAATAATTCTCCAGAAAGTTACAGAATGAATTAGGCCAATTAATACATGTTTTTGGAAATCTAACTTCAATACGCTTCTTTTAAAAAAATGAAAGATTAAACCGAGGTTTGACCTAGAAGTTATGTCATTTCTAAGTTAGGGCTGAAATTAAAAACGTGGATAAAAATCATGATGGATTTGGGTAGTTTGAGACAAAAGAACACAAGTATATAACGTAATATATCAAGAACTCACTCTCTACACTAATATATATATAGACACTATAGAACACATCTCAATACAAAAATATGAGATAAAATGTAATAATTCATTCATACATATTAACAACACATAGTGTGTCCAAATTTGGGTTTTTCCCACATGGACACAACCACAACACAAAGGACACTCCTATGACCGCCAAATGGACATGAAATGGACACAAATGGAGATACAACCATGGGGGTCATTCCTATGGGTTCAAAATAGACCTATATGCATGAGGAAATAAAAAGGAGAAGGGATTTATACCTCCCGGTAGATCGAATCGAAGAAAAGCCTTTCTGGAGCGACACCGACACGTAGAGATTCCAAAAGGACACGAACGAGCTCCGAATCCTCCCAAACTTGGGTAGCTTCCTCCTTGGCTAGAATGGAGAAGGAAAGAAGAAGATTTGGTGGTGAAATAGAAGGATTTGGTGGAGAAATTGCTAGGGATTGTTCTCTAGGAATTTAGGAAAGAACAAGAAGAGAGTGTGGATGAGAATAATGAAATGAACTTGAGCCTATCCTCTCCCAAAGTGGCTGTCCATATGGGGCTATTTGTCCTATTATGGTAAGGTCCAAAATGCCTCCACTAATCTATTCTATGAGTATTAGGAAAGGGCTAATTGGTTGGGGCTAAATTAGTCATTCTAAAGTCTCTAATCACACTAACCTTATCCATAATAATTAGTCTAACCTCTAACTAAAATATTTCTATCATTTAGACTAAAATTAATATCATGTAGGCCATGCCTAACTAGTGTGTGGGTCCCACTAGAGTCAAACTACCCACGGGTCCCCGTTACAAGTCAGATTAAGATGAAATTCAACCCGAATCAAATAATCCCAAAACAATATCATAAATAATAAAACAATATCAAAATAATTCAAAGAGGTCAAATGTAAAAATATCCTTAGGCAAAAAATGACATTAAAATATTAATCACATGGTTAGGCTCTAGGTCAAACAGTCTCTAGGGTTTCACTAGCAAAACGTCAAAACCACAAGTCATTGATTTAAATAATTTTAAAATGATTTAAAATCACCAAAATCATATCATAAATTAAATATCATTATTAAAATAATTATAAACACGAAAATTTAAAATTACCCTCATTTGGAAAACTGGGTGCTACAACTCTACCCACCTTAGAAAAATTTCGTCCTCAAAATTTAAGATCGATAGTACTCCTTCTAGAGCCTCTAACCTACCCAATATCTAAGGTAACATTTCCTAACACTGGAATAATAAACGAACATCTAAATAGTGTCAATCTAGGAATACCTCCAACACTGCTTTGCTGTACGGCGGTAATGAAACTTCAATAAAATATGGACTGGAACCTATATCCAAAGGACTAGACCTATTTTAAAGCGGTCTAAACTAAGGATGAAAAGGAACTGATCATAGGCTATAGGTATGCTCAAACTATTATCTTCCTATTAACCATCTATTAAACATTCTATTACCATAGGAACGATGCATTACTAAGACATATAGGCCCCTATCTCTCATAACACATTTATACTCACTAAAAGACTAGTACATCCTATCAAGGCTGATACTATAATCTTTCATAAATCTCATAAGCTACAAGTTTATAGACACATCCCCACATCAAGGACTAAGCTATATATATCTACAACTGATACTAATGGGGTGACGTCCCTACTTTCCAACAATCAAGGTCTAAATTTTTTTTATCTAAATCATACAATTTGAAGGAATAGTATACAAGGTCAGGGCATACCGTAGCAGTTGAAAGTCTTACCTAGGTACACTAATCATTCTAGGTCAAAACAGTACTATGGTATCAACACACAAACAATCTAGGGTACCCTAATTGGGAAGGTAAGGGAACAACAATCATCAAGGTTGTAGGGCTGTCTATCATCCTATATAAAAATTGGTCATTAACAAGCCACTAAGAATATTATTAAAATGTTACTATTCCATAAAATGGCAAAAATTGAAATTTTAGGCATAACAAATCACAAATAGATTTTTGTCTTGACACGATCTAACGAGATTTATGCAAGAAGGGAAATCAATGAAATCAAAGTATGAGCACGAGCATCCAATGATGGAGGTTCAGGTCATGATTAAATTTAATTCGACTGAGTACGCATACGAGGTTCGTAGGCATGAAAAGATTTCAAGGAGAATTGTCAAGGCTGTCGCGAATGAGACTCTAGGGTCAAGTTTAACTATGTCTCCATTCTCATAGATTGATACATGAAAAGCGAACCAAAGTGCAATAGGTTGATCAGACCATCATATATCGATTCTGATTAGACAATATGTTAGTGGGTGGCCACCCAATAAAATATGTCATGACCAACCTCGAAAATAGATAAGCTTGCAAAACTAAGGCTAATTTAGCAGCACAAGATATAAGGGTGGTAATGATGAAAGGAATTACATAGTCCAAGTTTCTTAACCAACGGGTCAAGTAATCAGATAAGGTACAAGGTTAAGCATCTAAGGAAACAAGCAGAACACCATCACATGTCGGGTCGAAAGAATTGAGTCAAGACTGGATTTCTAATTGAAATAAGAAGAAATTTAGTATAATGGTAGAGGTTATAGTTTAGCCAGTTGACCAGAAAATTATATGAAGAAATAGAGTACAAGAAGACGGGTTTTATTGGGATATGATATACCTACACGAAGGTGAGCTCGTCTAGGTCTTGCATATAAGATTTGTTGGAGGTAACAGTTAGTATTACATTCCGAATATCAAGTCACGATAAGGAACGTCAAGGATCTCAATTAGAAAGTGGGAGTTCAAGAGGTGGTAATTAATGCACAAAATAATGAAGATCGAGTTAGTCATCTGCTTCTGATACTCTTAAGTTCATCTGGTCATAACTTGCCAATCATATCTTTACCTCACCAGTCTCCATATGAAAATTTAACCTTTACTTAAACCCTTACCATGACTACCGTAGGCAATTTCCAATTTCCAAACATCACTCTTGAAGCACAGCCCTCACATTTAGGAATCAACATTAACTATTTATTTAAATTTCCAAGTTCTTTCACCTTGTCTTAAATTTGACCCAAATCTCTAAATCCCGTTTACGAATTCCTTGAACTTGTTCAAATTGTTCTCCTCATATTTTAATTTAAATCTCTAGGCCTTACAAAACTTATCTTCCATCATAAAATCAACTTCCATATTTTTTTCGATATACACCCTTGAATATTATTTTCCTAAAATATTTCACAACAATCTCTAAACTTTCATAACTTTGTGTTCTCTCTATCCCTAGTCATTTCCTCGCAACATCTTGTTCAATATCCTTATTAAACACAATTAACTTCTCTTTTCCATTACTAACCTTCTACATAGCCTCAGAGTAAAAGTTTTCCCCAGAATCAATAACCAAGATTTTTTAAGTTCTCAAAACTAGGTTAACCTCTGATATCATCATTAGTTTTGAATATACCTATAAACTATCTCATAACCCCAAAATTTCTCTAAATGTAATTGTTTCCAGATTGGCAGTATACATCTCTTATTATATTCGAGACCTTTACCACATTTCTATCTCAAGTTTCCATATGGAACACTCCACATTTGATTTCCTTTAGATCATCATATAATAACCAGTTACGTCTTCTCTGAGCTACATGATTTACGTCACTTCCTTATCCTTCCCCATGCAAAAGATATGAAGATTCAAGGGTTTCGAAGTACATCTGGTAGGGACGACAAGATATGGGTAATTAATGTAATGAGACAGAGTTTAAGATAAGAGGTAAATAAGAATGCAAGGGAATAATGGCGAGAAAGAATAATGAAATATGTTCCTTCTCATCGGTTCAAACGAGAGGAACCCATCAAGCTTAAATTGAATACAAGGAATGAGGGTGAATCCAAACAAGAGGAAAAGGAATTCCAATTGAAGTTCAAATGAGTTCTCAGGGGTCGTTCCAGAAATCTTTCAAAGAATCCTAAGTGTGATTGAGTACCTTAGATTTGAAAATATTAATATAAAAAAAATTAATTCACAACTACAAAATTTTATCAAAATCATCAACTAATACCAGGATTCAAAGTTCTACAATGAATCCACAAAATCAAATTCAAACAAGGAAAAAGGTGAATCAAAACAAGGAAAATGAGTTTAAATCGAAATTCAAAATGAGATTCTCAAGGGTCATCCCAGGAATCTATCAAGGAATCCTAACAGTGATTGAGTATCCTCTCATCCTAACATCTTAATTTATATATCCTATAGCAGGCTCGTATAGTACAATTAAGTCGTTGCGCTACTACGAAATCGCACTAATCTGAATCTTGACCTGCATGGGCCACCACTAAAATGTGTCACGACCCACACCCTAGAGTTAAGGCACGAGAACGTACAACGCCCAGCCTACGCCGCAGTGTCGGCGTAGAACGCTGTCCTAGGTCTCAATGCATCTAACAGTATAAGACTAAACAGTTTATACTTCCCGAATGGGGTGACATAGCAGAATGTAAACTCAATCACATCTAAGGTAGAGCATAATGGAAGATAGATAAAACATGAAATCCAAGAGATACACAATAAAGTCTAAGTGTCTAAGATACATAAACTCAGAATACATCTTAAACTCAAATACAGTAATCCATAAATACAACTCAAGATGACAGAAAATAACTATAAGCAAAATCCTAGCTAACTATGGAACCTCTACTGCCTCCTCTAGGCTAGCAGGCAACCTCCAGGCTATCTGTAAATTTATCAACGGGTCCAGTCAGGACTGAGCGAGTACAGTACATCTCAACAGATCATAGCAGGTTAGAAAATATAATCATGCAGTAAAGTAAGATACATGTACTGAAAGAAGTGCATATGTAAATAGAGAGAGCTGTAATAAATATCTACTATAAGTAAGAGCTACCAGTGACTAGTGATTTAGAGTACAAAGTCGACATGTGAACGGCTTGATTTGTACATGGCTATACTAAAGAGGCGTACATGGCTATTCTACTTTGGAATTGTTCACATGGCTATTTATACTCCCCCGTACCTCCAACTAATACACAAGGATCCAAACAAGTTATGTTACGTACATGCTTCTATGTAACAGTCCCCGAAGGGTGATAAGCCCCAGGATGATAAGCCCCCAAAGGTGATAAGCCTCCGAAAGTGATAAGCCTCCGAAAGGTGATAAGCCCCAAAGGGTGATATGCCCCCAAAGGGTGATAAGGATTCAAAGAAGACTCTGTGATCATATGGGTATATGTCACAAGTGATCAAAGAACCAAAGAAGCAATGATACGCTATGTAAGTGAAATGCACAGAACATAGAGTACCCGATGCTCCCAGAAGGGATAACATCTCAAGAAGGGATCCATATAGTACTAATCCGTGTGACCAACGTGACAGTGTCAAGTAAAGTAATTTAATGCAGGATAATTCTAAGCAGGATATGAAATGATCGAGAATGTACTCGTCTGATATCTGAATGTCCAAGGTAAAGATACTGTCCGAGGAAAGGTGTCTGGCTCCTAATTAGAACAGCACAAGTCACAACATGTCCAGAAGGGTAATATAAGCACTACAATGCATTATACATGATCTAGGTCAAACTAGGCCAAAGTCAACCCTTGGTCAACTCTGGTCACTGCACTAGTCAAACTAGGTCAAAGTAGGTCATGTCCTAACCCAGCAAGTCTTATTAGGCCTAACCAAGACTATCCTAGCAAGCACATATCAATACAAGGCTACACAAGCCACATACACCCAACTCCATATGGCATGCAATTATTCAATACTCAAATAGGCAAGAATTCACATTGGATATACACTAGGTAATCTATTACTTTAAGCTATATAGTCTACACATATATACACATGCATATATTGGTATTCAACATTAGGTCTATAATCATGGCATTTCAAATGGTTATATAAACTTATATATTACAACACATATGCTAACAATATATATATACATACATAGCTAAGTTAACTGTATTCATAAATACTTTTTAAGAGACTATGTGTGTATATGAACATGGCAAAGGGGCAAGTGAGGGTTAATGGACATACATAGTGTATACATATCAAAGAGTGCCAAAGTGTAAGTGAACAATGTGTCAAGTGTGATAGTGTCAACATAGTGTAAGAGGGTACATGAGGTAATATAGGATTTGTGTTAACATAGAACATTACATCTCATTAACTTGTATTTACATACATTACATCTATTATTACGTTACATTCATGCTTGCATTCATCATCATTCATTTATTCTCTTGCACTACTATATCACCATACATTACATACTATGGAACCTACATATTCATTACAAGCCATACTTACATGCTTACAATAGATAGG
The DNA here is from genome assembly GCA_029216955.1 of Iris pallida. Classification (NCBI taxonomy): domain Eukaryota; kingdom Viridiplantae; phylum Streptophyta; class Magnoliopsida; order Asparagales; family Iridaceae; genus Iris; species Iris pallida. The sequence continues at coordinate 2,663,585 of JANAVB010001996.1, forward strand.
ATACTTACACCTCATACATCATTTATTACTATTACTCATGCTTGCATTTCTATTTAATTACATAATGTATATACATTAACATGGGTTAAAATCAAATAAACATTATATTACACACAATGTGCACAAAATGCATACGCCGAATAGTAACTCCTACTAATAATCAATACTGTACCATCTCAGCATGAATTAAAATCTAGGATTAAAGTATGTTATAGATCTATGTGTTAGCTTTCCGAAACTTCAAACGGATCGCATTTTCGTTTCCAAAAACTCCCAGAATCGTGAAACCCCGAGAACGCGTTTGTCTTTCGTACAACTGACACTCAAATAATTCTCCAGAAAGTTACAAAAATAATTAGGCCTATTAATACATGTTTTTGGAAAGCTAACTTCAATACGCTTATTTTAAAAAATGGAAGATTAAAACCGAGCTTTGACCTAGAAGTTATGCCATTTCTAAGTTAGGGCTGAAATTAAAAACTGGATAAATATGACGATTTGGGTAGTTTTGAGACAAAAGAACACAAGTATATAACATAATATCAAGAACTCACTCTCTACACTAATCTAATATTATATATATATATATATAATATATATATATATATATATAATATATAATATATATATATTTATATATATATATTATATATATATTATATATATATATATATATATATAATATATGACACTATAGAACACATCTCCAATACAAAAATGATTAACATGTAATAATTCATTCATACAAAAACACATAGTGTGTCCAAATTTGGGTTTTTCCACATGGACACAACCACAACACAAACACTCCGATGACCCCAAATGGACACGAAATGGACACAATGGAGGTACAACCATGGGGTCATTCCTATGGGTTCAAATAGACCTATATGCATGAGGAAATGAAAAGGAGAAGGGATTTACCTCCCGTAGATCGAATCGAAGAAAGCCTTCCCAGAGCGACACCGACACGTAGAGATTCCAAAAGGACACGAACGACTCCGAATCCTCCCAAACTTGGGTAGCTTCCTCCTTGCTAGAATGGAGAAGTAAAGAAGAAGATTGGTGGTGAAATGGAGGATTTGGTGGAGAAATTGCTAGGGATTGCTCTCTAGGAATTTGGGGAAAATAAGAGAGAGCGTGGGGAATAATGAAATAAACTTGAGCCTATCCTCTCCCAAAGTGGCTGGCCATATGGGCTATTTGTCCTATTATGGTAAGGTCCAAAATGCCCCCACCAACCTATTCTATGAGTATTAGGAAAAGGCTATTGTTGGGGCTAAATTAGTCATTCTAAAGTCTCTAATCACACTACCTTATCCACAATAATTTGTCTAACCTCTAACTAAAATATTTATCATTTGGACTAAAATATCATGTGGGCCATGCCTAACTAGTGTGTGGATCCCACTAGAGTCAAACTACCCCAGGTCCCCGTTACAAGTCAGATTGAGATAAAATTCGAACCCGACTCAAATAATCCCAAAACATATCATAAATATAAAATAATATCAAAATAATTCAAAGAGGTCAAATGCAAAATATTCTTGGCCAAAAATACATTAAAATATTTATAATCACATGGTTAGGCTCTAGGTCAAACAGTCTCTAGGATTTCTCTAGCAAACGTC
>JANAVB010001996.1:2665228-2690228 GCA_029216955.1 Iris pallida
GAGCAAGTGCCACAAGGGAGGCTTCACTTAAGAACTAAAACTAGCGTATTAGCACATGAGACATAAAGGATAATAAAAGACATGAGTTAGAGAAAACAAGGTGATAAACGATAAGACAACTAAGGGACTATTCTGGTAGCCAAGTTACAACCCGTAAACCAAATAAGGACCGTAGTTGTAACCCTTCACCTGAACAGAGCTTAGTCTCCAACCAATTATCGACAAGGGTAAAGTATAACAGTAATGTACAGAATAACCATGTAGTATTTTTGCCTAGGCAAGACTAGACGGGACTCCATTCATCAATCACGGCAAAGCAATGAGTACGGCTTGATACTTTAACTAACTAGGGTTATTGTATGCCTAATTACTAACAAGATGCATCGAGATGTTCCAACATCTACAAGCCCTACAGTCTTAATCCAGGTTATTTGGTCACAAGTTGAGATAGTTGAATTAGGTGACTTGGGGGTGCAACACATGACAGTGTGCTGGAAATGTGCCCTACTCGACGGCAAGCTACAAGTCCAATTAGAGAGCCCAGATAACTGGACTGCCTGTAGCTGGAAAATCTCTTCATGAACTACATGATCAATCTAGTCTTTATCCTAGTCAGATTCAGTATGAATTCCTGACCGTGGTAACTAGAAAATCAAGTCCTAGACATGATGCAATACGAGACATGTAACTTATACAAGCACAAACACCCACGGTGTCAAGACAAAAGTTACTTAGCAAGTTAAGATCCGTCACAACAGCATATCAAGATTATCATGTTAGGTTTACTTATCAAGAGTGCGCCACGATGGGCCACTATCATGTATTATCATGTCAAGGGTGCTTGTTAAGAGTGCGCCACGACGGGCCACTATCATGTCAAGGGTGCTTGTTACTGATTAAGAGTGCGCCTTAACAGGCCACTATCGGGTTCTATTCTTACATTATCATGAATGAAAGAAACTTGTATAAAATAGCTAGTAACATATTCTTGAAGCAAAGAAAAAGATCTACAACTTTCATGTCGGAAGTTGGGAGAAATTATGGTCACAATTCAGCCAAATAGTACTCAAAATAGCCAAAAATAACCAAAATAGGCACTATGCGGTATTCTGCGGCACTATGCATCCTTCTGCGGCACTATGCAGCCTTTTGAGACATTATACAGCCTTTTGCGGCACTATACGTCACTATGCAATCCATACGGCACTATTCATTCCTGCAGCACTATTCATCCATGCGACACTATTAATTTCTGCAGCACTATGCAGGCCATGCGGCACTATGCATCCATGCGGCACTATTCATTCCTGCGACACTATTCATCCATACGGCACTATTTATTCCTGCGGTACTATGTAAGTCATGCGGCACTATGCATCCATACGGCACTATTCATTCCTGCGGTACTATTTATTCCATGCGGCACTATTCATTCCTGTGGCATTATGCAAGCCATGCAGCACTATGCATCCATGCGGTACTATTCACTCCTACGGCACTATTCATTCCATACGGCACTATTCATCCATGCGGTACTATTCATTCCTGCGGTACTATGTAAGCCATACGGCACTATGCATCCATACGACACTATTCATTCCTGTGGCACTATTTATTCCTGCGGTACTATTCATCGTCCCTGCCAAATTCATCACAAATGAACTAGAAAATGTTCAAATCTTATTTTGGCCATAACTTCCTCAAAATAATTCAAAATTTAACTTTTCAAAGGTTCTTTTTGGGTAAAATTGAATTCTCTACAACATAGAATGATCAAAACTTGAAAATAATGAAGTTTGGTAGATCAAAACCTAAGAAAACAAAAAATACAACCAACTTAGATCTACACGAAATAAACCATGGAAATTAAAAATGCTAAGTACTAAAGTGTCTTAGAATCTCGTGAGTAAGACAATGGAACAGCAAAAATTGAGTTCCTCCATGAAGTAAGTTGCACTTGCCTAGGACTTGGTAGGTAGGAGGAGTAAATAAAGAAGATAAAGAAGTAAATGAAGAAGTGAATGAGGAGAGAGAGAGAAGTAGTTGGGTTATATATCAACCCTCTCCATCTCAAACCAAGCCAAGCTAAGCCAAACCAAGTCAAATTGAACCAAACCAACGAAATAAACCAAGTCAAGATTAAACCAAGACTAGACTAAGCAAAACAAGTCTAACTATGGTCTACCTGATAAATGCCAGAAATCTCGTATACGCATACGAAAATACGTATAACGAAAAATATGAGTGACAACTCTACCCACCTTAAAAGAATTTTATCCTCGAAATTTAATCAAGAGGCTAGAGATGTCGGGGCAAGCTATATTAATCATAAGCAAGCTACGACTAGCAGTCAATCAAACAATCATTCATGCAAGCAAGGAATTAAAAGCATAAGGCATAAGGAAGACATTATACCTTATGAGTCAAATAGGTGTGGATATCGCGAACGAATATCATCCTCACGCTCCTATGTTGACTCGCCCAAAGAGTGATGACCCCAAGCAACACGGACTAAACTAATATTCTTGTTCTTGAGCACCTTCTCTCTTCGGTCCAAAATGGATAACGGTCCTTTCCTCATACGAAAGGTTGGTTCCAACAACCAATTCTGAATGATCAAGGACATGGCTCGAATTTGGGATGTACCGTCGCAATTGGGATACATGGAATACGTCATGTACCTTACTTAACGACGGCGGAAGAACAAGACGATAGGACACATCAACTACTCGCACAAGGATATCGAACGGCCCTATGTACTTAGGACTAAGATTTCCCCGTACGCCGAATCGAATGACGCCACGGGTAGGCAAGATCCTAAGAAATACATGATCGTCGACTGAAAACTTAAGGGGACGCCGATGAGAATCGACCCAATGGCGCTGGCGATCTTGGGCAAATCGAAGATGATCTGTGACTTTCCTGACCACCTCGATTGTCTGCGTAATCATCTCTGGACCAAGCATCTGTCTCTCGTCGACATCATCCCAAGCTAAAGGTGATCTGCACTTCCTGCCATACAGTGCTTTAAAGGGTACCATATGGATACTTGTAACACCCAGTTTCTGGAATGGGGGTAATTTTAAACTTTTGTAATTATAATTATTATTTATTTGTATTTATATCATATTATGAATTTTGGTGATTTTATCAATTTAAAACTGCTTTAAGTCATGGCTTGTGATTTTGATGCCTTGCTAGTGTAACCCGAGAGAATGCCTGACCTAGAGCCTAACCATATCATTAGGGTGATTTATTTTTACTTTTGAGCATGAGAGTATTTTGGTCATTTGGCCGCTTTGAATTATTTCATGATTTATTGCATTGGTGATTGTTAATTTTGACTTTGACTAGCTGTGACTTTGTAGACTAGTCTAGAAGCTAACCCTAACCATGGTGACTAGGTTAGCATGGTGAGACCCTAGTCTAATTTAAGTAAATCTAGGTTAGTCATTTAGAAATCAAGGTTTGAATAGGAAGACTAGTGATTGGGTGCATGACCTATGACTTAGAATTAATTTCATGACCTGTAATTGAGCCATAGGCCCATGACATGAGCCCGAACCCCAACAAACCCACCCATGGCAGCCAATCTAGGGTTTTCTACCCCTATTTAATGCATCTTCCATTTGTTCTTGCCTCTTTTGTGCTTGACCTAGATTTTTGAAGGAAAGGTAATTCCTCCACTTTCCTAAATCCCAAGAAATTCATTTTAACTCCTTTTTAACTCTAGTCTTTTGTATTAGGACCTAATCATTGTTTATTTACTGTTGGTGGAGAGTAATCTCAGATTTTGAGCAATTTGGGGATCTGAGCTAGCAAGGAGGAACACTTCATTTTGGGGCTTTTTCTTGCTATTTACACCTATAGGTAAAACTCCTTAAATTGTATTATTATTTTTATTTCTTTACATATTAGGCTAGATCTAGGTGTCCTCTAGCTGTCCCTAGAATTTGGGTAGATTTCGTGTCCGTTTGGTGCTCGTATCGGACATGTATCAACGTATGCACATAGGTGTTCGACGAAATGTCTCTTAGAACTTTTCTTTCTTGGTTTTCAAAACAAAATATATATATTTGGGTAGCTAATAATGTGTAGATCATGAATGTATATCACTGAGCATGATTCTGTGGATTTTCAAAACGGACACATACCTCGTGCACGACAACGCGCACAGGCCCCGTGCAGTGTCCTGCTGCCACACGTTCATATCCGATACGACACGTCTCGGTTGGGCACCAAAATTGGTGGACACCTGCGGGCAATGACTGACACGACATAGACAAAATTTCAGGCTATTTTATCGAGCGGATTGGAAGAAATCCCACCTGCATCGAATTGACAATGCATGTCACACGGTTAAAAACGGGCACTGATACGCACGTTTAACTTCGACACGGCGATACGCCGACATGATGTAGGGTGCTAGACCCCTAGCCCTATTATGGGCAAACCCACATACATGAGCACGAGACACGGGTCGCCCTGTGTCGTGTCATAGGGCGACCCACATGCACGTACGAGGCTGCTGTGCTGTCCTTTTCTAATACGCTGTAAATTCGTGTTTGGACACGTTCGTGTCCACTTGCACGGACACGAACACCATGGTTGACACATAAACAAGTGACACACTATTTACCAACCTACTAAGTTGATTATTAGTTGTTATTTAAATTCGAATTCAGGAAATTTCCCTTTTTTTGATACTAGATTGTAGGTTTAAATTCTGAATTTCGAAAACTGGTTTTAAACTGATTTCTAATTGATTAAATTGCTATGTTATTTCATCCATATTTATCTGAGAATTAGTCACATGATAGGTTTCATGTTAACAGGAATTTGGGTTGGTGAATTGATTTTCGAATTGGCTTGGGACTGATTCATGGAATCCTGAACTACCATGTGTTAACTGAAAAAAATGAGAACCGACTGTCATTACACTCATTCTCTCACTGCATTGCTCATATTGCACTCACTAACAAACTCTTCTCACTCTTTTCTCCACTGATCTGAGACACACTGTCACACATGAAATCTGAGAATTCATGCACTGTGTTCCCTGTTTTAAACCTGAGACTGACACTGACATATTCACCCACACACACGAACATGAAACACATTGATACTCACTTTTGACACTTGCACTCACTGGTTTCACCTTGACACAACACACTACACACACCACCTTAGCCTATGCATCACACAAACACTGTTAACCTAAGATTGGAATTTGGTTTTGAATGATAGTTTTAAGCATGAAACTGGGAATTGCTTGGGGTTTCATGATAGTTGTTTTCTTAGGTTTTGGTTGACAGTAGGGTATGAGAGTTATAAATATTTGAGTGTGTGAGAGTAAATAAATATGGGGGGAGGGATTTGCATTGGGAGTGGGTTTTGATTTGAGTTATATGTTGTATTTAGTTGAGGGGTTGAGGGAGTTGATCTCGGATTCCTGAGATCCTGTTGGTGCATGCTCATTGGTTAGAGGCATAGGCAGGAAACTTATTGCCAGTCTTGTGCTGACCTACCTTGGCTTGGCCTGGCTTTGCATTGCAGCAGCTGCATTAGCATTAGCAGTGGCATTGCAGCAGATAGCTGCAGGAGCAGCATTACAATTGCAGGGCAGCAGCCAGTTGGCCTTTGGCTATGAGTAGGGAGTGCGGTATTCAAGGTGAGCATCCTATATTTATATGGTTAAGAGATTTGGGTGTGTGAGTCTCTATATATGTTCAGATTGTGAGGAGGTATCAGAATTATAAGTGTGAACTTTTGGCCATTTGGCCACTTGACCCTTTACATATGAGTTGATGTGTGTTAGATATAGATATGTGTGGGAACTTAGCATTGAGTTTTAGCAACATTGGCTATGAGAGAGTATGTATGGATACATGTATATGTGTGTTAGTTAGAGAGGATTTGTATTAGTAATGTTTGGGGTAGGTGCCTATATGTAAACATATCCAAATTGCCACATGGGAATATCCAAGGATCCATATAGGTTTAGTATCTTAGGTGTGATATCTTGAATTGAGTATGAAGTAAATATTATATATATAGGTGATGTATGAGTAGATAATGGGTAATGTAAAGTGGTAGAAAGATATTAACTTGAGGATATGTTTAGTTTGACTAGAGTTGGCCCAAAACCATATAATTGACCAAGGTTTGACCCAATGGTTCAGGATTGACTAGATATTGACTTGGGTTGACCCAGAGTTGACCAAGTTTGACTTGGACCTAGTTTGACCTAGACAGTTGACCAGGGCTGACTTAGAGTTGACTTTGACCTAGATTGGCCTAGAAATCATGTAGATTGCATCATAAACTTCATTACCTTATTTTAAACATATTATAACCTGTATTCCTCTGTTTAGGATATTATGACTCTGTCGCAGACATCTGATATTATACTACTCTTTTTAGAGTATCAGGCGAGTACATTCTCTAATAGTTCTCTCATTTACTTGTCAATTATTGTACTTCAGTTCTAGTTAGTTGTATGCGATTCTATGTTACAACACGTATGGATATTTCTAGATTTATGTATGCAACACACATTTATTATTTTGGCCTCTATTACTGGAATCATTCTGGAATTATTTACTGGTATCATCATGTTCTGGCTGGACTCATCTTGAATCAATGTGTCGTATTTATGGATTCACTTGCTGGGAGGGGAAATACTAGAGTAAGATATGTAGACATACCCCAATTTTGGAATCACCCTATGCTGGAATCAAACTGGAATGATAGCTATCTCACACCCGGCCAGGTGTGTGATGTGCCGGATTACCTATAGCCGTTTACATGTCGATCTCGGTATTTTAAAACACACTGTTAGAGCATAGGCTGGACTCACCCTGGAATCATTGATCACTATGACTGGAATCGTCCCGTACTGGATTCATCTTGTATTAGATTCGTCTTGTATTGAAATTATATTAGAGTTACACTTGTCTTACATTTGCTGTCTGGACTTATATCATGTTACTCTAGTTCAACTAGTTTTTATTTACAGTCTTTATTGCCATGATTCTTCTCTTGTTTAGTTACTTACTTTCTTTGCACTTTATCTGTCTCTCTTTACCATCACCTGAATATAAACTCTCATGTTCATCAATACAACTGTCTATAACTGCTTTATAGTTCTCTGTCATTTACTTGGGTTTTCTAGATGAGAAGTGCTCGTTCCTGTCCTGACTAGACCTGTTTAAATATTACAGATACTTGCGCTGAGGATACATGCCCTACATATTATGGACCTGGAGACGGGGCGGCTACATTTGGCCCCGACACTCCGGAGTGATCGGGATTTAGTTTAGTAGAGTTGCATTTGTTTTTCATGTAGAACTTGTTGTATAGATTGAGACTTGAGTTGTATTTGAGATTGTTCGAGAAGTTGTTTTTATTTTCAGTAGTTATTGTTGTCTTCAGTTCCTTAGTTATATTTCGGTGTTATCTTATCGTGCTTAGACTGTGATTGATTACACCATATCTTATACTTGTCCTCTGTTCGAAGTTGATCATGATGAGTACATTATATACTGCATGATTTGATGGTTAGTTAGGGACTTAGAACACCGTTCTACCGCCGACAATGTGACGTAGGCTGGGCGCTGTTGCGTACTCGTATCCTCACAATGGGTGCGGGTCGTGACAATACTAGTCTGGAAACTGTTGTTATAGGAGAATTCCACGAGATGCATGTGATCTTCCTACGAACCACCGAAGTCTAGTGTACATGACCGAAACATATCTTCAAGAGTCTGGATCGTGCGTTCTGACTGACCATCTGTCTGCGGATGATAAGTTGAACTGAACTTGAGACGAGTCCACAAGCTCTCTTGAAGACTCCGCTAAAAGTGTGATGTGCATCTTAAATCTCTGTCTGATACGATACTAACTGGCACACCATACAATCTGACAATCTGCTTGAGGTACATCTCTGCTAGCTGATCCGTCGACTGACCAATTCTGAAGGAAAGAAAATGAGCTACATTCGTAAGACGATCAACTATAACCCAGATAGCATCTCTTCTAGCTTGGGATTTAGGTTACCCAGTTACTCTATGGTAATGTGCTCATATTTCCATTCTGGGATCAGTAAAGGTTGAAAAAGTCCAGCTGGTATCTGATGTTCAGCTTTAACTTGTTGGCAAACTAAACAGCGAGAGACAAACCGAGCTATCTCCCTCTTCATACCATTCTACCAAAAATGTTGACGGATACCACATTACATCTTCGTGCCACCGGGATGAATTGAATACTGAGAACTGTGAGCCTCTGCCATAATCTCCTGTCTGATATTACCACTGGGTACACAGAGATGCCTCCCATGTCGGAGAGTACCATCTTCTTGAATACATAACTCTGGTCTTCGTCCAGCTTCACACTCCGTTCTGAGCCGCTGAAGCTTGGAATCTGCTGATTGCGCCATCTTGATCCTCTCAACTATGCTGGACTGAACTTGCATACTGGCCATCAATACCACATTGGTAGGAAGAACAACTTCTATACCCATCTTCTGAAGATCGGCTAACAATTCTGGCTGCGCTGTTAGGAAATAAACTCCGGCTCTTCTGTTCAATGCATCTGCAACAACGTTGGCCTTCCCAGGATGTACTGCAGATTGATGTCATAATCCACAAGTAGCTCTAGCTATCTCCTCTGACACATGTTAAGATCCTTTTGGGTAAACACATACTTAAGACTCTTGTGATCGGTGAAAATTTCCACTCGATCTCCATATAAATAATGCCTCCAAAGGTTAAGTGCGAAAACCACCGCTGCTAACTCCAAGTCATGGATTGGATAATTCCTCTCATGATCAAGAATCTGACATGACGCATAAGCTACTACCTTACCATGCTGCGTCAAGACACATCCCAATCCTCTTCCAGAAGCATCACAATAAACTAAAAATCCTCCAGTCCCATCTGGAAGTATGAGAATGGGTGTCGTCATCAATCTCTGCTTCAACATCTCAAATAAACTCTGACACTCTGTTGTCCAAGCAAACTGCATATCCTCGCGGGTCAACTGCGCCAGTGGTGCTGAAATTCGAGCGAAGTCTGAGACAAACTGTCGGTAATAGCCAGCCAATCCTAGAAAACTTCGAACTTTTACGACGGTACTGGGAACAAGCCATGACTCTATAGCCACTATCTTCTGGGGGCCACTTCCACTCCACCTCTGGTGATAATGTGACCTAAGTACGAGATACGATCTAGCCAAAACTCGCACTTACTGAACTTCGCGTACAACTGGTGCTTTCTAAGAATCTGAAGAACTACACGATGTTGCTCATGCTCCGCCTCATTCTTGCTATAGACTAAGATATCGTCTATAAATACTATCACGAACTGGTCCAAATAGGGCATGAAGATACGACTCATGAGGTCCATGAATACGGCTGGTGCATTGGTCGCTCCAAATGGCACAATAAGGAACTCTCAATGCCCATATCTGGATCTGAATGCTGTCTTCGGGACGTCTTGCTCTCTGACTCTGATCTGATGGTATCCTAACTACAAGTCAATCTTTGATAATACTGTCGCTCCTCTGAGTTGATCAAATAAATCATCTATCCTTGGTAGAGGATATATGTTCTTGACTGTTACAGAGTTCAAGGTATGATAATAAACACATAATCTTGACGTACCATCCTTCTTTTTCACAAGAAGTATCGGGTCTCCCCAAGGTGATCCACTAGCATGAATGAATCCCTTGGTTCTGAGTTCTTCAATCATCTTATACAAGATTTCTAACTCTGAAGGTGCCATCCTGTAGACTCTCCTTGACACTGGTGCCGTCCCTGGAAGCAAATCAATAGTGAACTCTATCTTTCTCTCTGGGGACATGTGAGCCCTTGACCCGAAATTTTCATTTTTCCTATTTACTATTTTGCTATTTTTAGCTAATGCATAAACAATTGAATAATCATATATATATATATATATATATATATATATATATATATATATATATATATATATATATATATATATATATATTATTTTTATTTTTTATTTTTTATTTTTATTTTTATTTTTTATTTTTTTTGAAATATTACTCATATCATTGCTTTTGAAATATTATAAAAAGGAGTGGTTCTGCAAATAATCAGATTTGCGAGGGCTTGAGTGCAAAATCCTAAGATTCAAATAATGTAAGCAAATCTCGCAGCTCTGTTCCCTTGTCCAGTTCAAATTCGTATACTATTAAACGACCCTATTCCAAAATCCTGAATTCAAATGAGATTCATAGGAGATTTCATCCTATCTAAACCTCTCCTTGATCAAATCAGCAGCATATATAAATGCAGGCTAGGGGAGCAGCCGATCCTCTTCTATAAACCCTAGATATCGGCCGCCTGTTCTTCCTCAAGTCAAGGACGAGTTTTAGAAGGACCACACAGGGCCTCGATACTCCTCTCACAGGTAATTCTCCTTTAACATAGCAATGTCATTATAGTGTTTGAATAAATGCTAAGAAGTAGGGGACCTTAAGGATTTCACTGTTATGGACTAGAAAACAAAGGGGGTGTTGGAAGTATTATACGTGTAGCTTTGTACCAGAGTAATAGGGGCCAGGTTCGAAATGTCTAGTTTGCACAGATGTGTTATCTCTGATACACTAAGTATTAGAGGGAAATACACCTACAACATTGAGATAAACTTTGGGGTGTCGAATCCTAAACCAGATTTATGCCTACAGGTTAAAGCCTATTGCTCCCATAGGAATCAATTGTTATTATTTTCATCCAGCACAAAAGTCTCAAGGTTACCTCTGAATCTCTTGGCATGGATTTACTTCGAGCATTTGTTTTCAAGAGATCCTTGAAGTTGTTGGCTCTGATGTTTCCTTTAGAACATGTACATGCTGCTTACCCCAATCTTGGATTGTAGACAAGTCATTACAATTTTTTTCTTTAAAATGGATGCCATGTCTTAAATAACGGATAAGTTTAAGTATATCATTAATGTTACAACGAAGTTTCGAGATATAGGTATCCTAGATAACCAACTAGTCTCCTATACAAATGCCTGTACCGTAGACTAGTAGATGTACAAGTATCATACGTATATGATATAGTTAAGTTAGAGTTAAGATATGGACTTGAGGACTGTACAACGGGGTGTATGAGTTTATCCAAAACTGGTGTTTGGTAGCAGTTCTTATTGCATCAGGTTGCAAACAGATATGATAAATCAGTTCACCATTGTGTGGGTTTGGGGTCTTGGCTCACTGATTCAGAGAAATGTGTGTGTATCAGAAAGAGAGAACAAAATGCAGGGGAGGATCCCTTGGTATCAACCTTTTCGAGTGCACAGATTCATAGGAGGTGGGAGTGTAGGTATTCGATTAAACTTCTGTTAGAAATTCAGTTCCAATATGCATCTTAGTATTAGTTTACACATAAAAACACAGTTAGCAACACCTGAACATTGGCACCTTAGACCAACATGCTAGTAAATTATTGATACCACTACTGTTGTTCTTATCCTTCACTATATAGGCCATAAAGATGTACAAGTAGAAAAGGCATAAACTGAGATTTGTATGTGTTCTCACCAACTGAAATGTGAGTCTCACACTCCTGTATACAGGTGCCCTCTTTCAGTGTGACAAACCATATCAGCAATCATTCAACACATCTCATACTTGTTGTTAAATACCTACTCCTTAATTGGTTGGGTTGACATGTTAGAGGTCTTTTGAATCTAATGGGTACTATTATGGTTAGATTCTCTTTTGTATCAAGTGGTATTGTCTTGGTTACACTGCCTCTTGAATGATTTCGATACTGTTATCCTAGGAATGCCTTATTTCAGAGTTTGTAGCAGGGGATTTACTCCCTGTGTGAAGGAATGTCCCACATTATAAATATAATTCGTGGCATGCCCTACACAAATGCCCTGATTTTGAAGTGACCTGTGTCTTGATATATTAAGCCATCTGCTGTCCTTCACCATAGGTATTAAATTTTACTGTCCCCTGCATCCTTGGTATTACTCTCTCAACTAGAAAAACTCAAAAATCTCTTCTAGGCACCATTATTACTATCCTGAGAAGTCCACCTGGTATCAGTACACAGTGACACCCCTCTTATACATGAGTCAAAGCCAGGTACCTGATGGACAATAGGTACCAGACCCATGAGACATTGATTTAGGGACTAGTCCTTTGTGTAGAATATTGTAGGATAACATAGACCCTCTTGGCAGGACCAATGTACCTGGGCCCTAGGCTAGAGTTATATACCACCATGATGCTACACCACTTAGCCTTACTCTACTTAAACAGCCCTGTGTTAACCTAGGATAGACTCCTATGTAGTTCTGGAAACTTGGGAACCTGCCCTTAAGGCCAATTAAGTGAATCATTTGGGCAGTCCTTGTAAATCTTAGTTAAACTCAGTTAGGGTGGAGTTTTACCTAAACTAGTACTAGTTTAAGCAGAAGCCTAATAATAGAATGATAGAGTAAATGTATAGTTCTCATATCACATCTATTGATCCAAGAAATGCTAAAACAGGTTTATCGGGTTTTGACTCAGTACTTGACAACGTACCCGTAGCTCAAGACCACAGGCAAGTATACCTTGCCCACTCTACAGTATTTTTATGTATTTTTCTATATTGCATTTTCTTTTCTGTCACATTTTGTTACCTGCTTCTTATGTTCATGTCAGTGATATTTTCCTCATTTACGTGCACGTACATTATTTTCTTTATCCAGTATATCACTGTTCCTTCATGTATAGGTCCTGGTTGTCACGACCCACACCCTAGAGTTAGGGCACGAGAACATAACAATGCCCAGCCTACGCTGCAGTGTCGGCGGTAGAACACTGTCCTAGGTCTCAATGCATCTAACAATATAAGACTAAACAGTTTATACTCCCCGAATGGGGGTGACATAGCAGAATGTAAACTCAATCACATCTAAGGTAGAACATAATGGAAGATAGATAAAACATGAAATCCAAGAGATACAACAGATAGAAGTCTAAGTGTCTAAGATACATAAACTCAGAATACATCTCAAAACTTAAATACAGTAATCCATAAATACAACTCAAGATGACTGAAAATAAACTATAAGCAAAAATCCTAGCTAACTATGCAACCTCTACTGTCTCCTCTAGGCTAGCAGGCAACCTCCAGGCTATCTGTAAAATTTATCAACGGGTCCAGTCAGGACTGGAGCGAGTACAGTACATCTCAATAGATCATAGCAGATTAGAAAATATAATCATGCAGTAAAGTAAGATACAGGTACTGAAAGAAGTGCAGTATGTAAACAGAGAGAGCTGTAATAGAAATATATACTATAAGTAGAGACCTACCAGTGACTAGTGATTTAGAGTACAAAGTCGACATGTGAACGGCTTGATTTGTACATGGCTATACTAAAGAGGCGTACATGGCTATTCTACTTTGGAATTGTTCACATGGCTATTTATACTCCCCCGTACCCCCAACTAATACACAAGGATCCAAACAAGTTATGTTACGTACATGCTTCTATGTAACAGCCCCCGAAGGGTGATAAGCCCCCAAAGGGTGATATGCCCTCAAAGGGTGATAAGCCTCCGAAAGGTGATAAGCCCCCAAAGGGTGATATGCCCCAAAGGGTGATATGCTCCCAAATGGTGATAAGGATTCAAAGAAGACTCTGTGATCATATGGGTATATATCACAAGTGATCAAAGAACCAAAGAAGCATATGATACGCTATGTAAGTAAAACGCACAGAACATAGAGTACCCGATGCTCCCTGAAGGGATAATATCTCAAGAAGGGATCCATATAGTACTAATCCGTGTAACCAACGTGACAGTGTCAAGTAAAGTAATTTAATGCAGGAAATAATTCTAAGCAGAATATGAAATGATCAGAGAATGTACTCGCCTGATATCTGAATGTCCAAGGTAAAGATACTGTCCGAGGAGAGGTGTCTGGCTCCTAATTAGAACAGCACAAGTCACAACATGTCCAGAAGGGTAATATAAAGCACTATAATGCATTATACATGAATCTAGGTCAAACTAGGCCAAAGTCAACCCTTGGTCAACTCTGGTCAACTACACTAGTCAAACTAGGTCATGTCCTAACCCAGCAAGTCTTACTAGGCCTAACCAAGACTATCCTAGCAAGCACATATCAATACAAGGCTACACAAGCCAACATACACCCAACTCTATATAGCATGCAATTATTAAATACTCAAATAGGCAAGAATTCACATTGGATATACACTAGGTAATCTATTACTTTAAGCTATATATGTCAACACATATATACACATGCATATATTGGTATTCAACATTAGGTCTATAATCATGGCATTTCAAATGGTTATATAAACTTATATACTACAACACAATATGCTAACATATATATAATATACATACATAGCTAAGTTAACTGTATTCAAAAATACTTATTTAAGAGGCTATGTGTGTGTATGTGAACATGGCAAAGGGGCAAGTAAGGGTTAAATGGGCATACATAGTGTTTACATATCAAAGAGTGTCAAAGTGTAAATGAACAATGTGTCAAGTGTGATAGTGTCAACATAGTGTAAGGGGGTACATGAGGTAATATAGGATTTGTGTTAACATAGAACATTACATCGCATTAACTTGTATATTGCATACATTACATCTATTATTATATTATATTTATGCTTGCATTCATTCATCATTCATTTATTCTCTTGCACTACTATATGCACCATACATTACATACTATGGAACCTACATATTCATTACAAGCCATACTTATACATGCTTACATTAGATAGGATACTTACACCTTATACATCATTTATTTAACCATTTACTCATGCTTGCATTATCTATTTAATTATATAATGTATATACATTAACATGGGTTAAAATCAAATAGAACATTATATTACACACAAGGGTGCACAAAATGCATATGCCGAATAGTAACTCCTACTAATAATCAATATTGTACCATCTCAGTATGAATTAAAATCTAGGATTAAAGTATGTTATAGATATATGTGTTAGCTTTTCCAAACTTCAAACGGATCGCGTTTTCGTTTCCGGAAACTCCCGGAATTGCAAAAATACCTAGAACGCGTTTGTCTTTCGTACAGTTGACACTCAAATAATTCTCCAGAAAGTTACAGAATGAATTAGGCCAATTAATACATGTTTTTGGAAATCTAACTTCAATACGCTTCTTTTAAAAAAATAAAAGATTAAACCGAGGTTTGACCTAGAAGTTATGTCATTTCTAAGTTAGGGCTGAAATTAAAAACGTGGATAAAAATCATGATGGATTTGGGTAGTTTGAGACAAAAGAACACAAGTATATAACGTAATATATCAAGAACTCACTCTCTACACTAATATATATATATGAGACACTATAGAACACATCTTCAATACAAAAATATGAGATAAAATATGTAATAATTCATTCATACATATTAACAACACATAGTGTGTCCAAATTTGGGTTTTTCCCACATGGACACAACCACAACACAAAGGACACTCCTATGACCGCCAAATGGACATGAAATGGACACAAATGGAGATACAACCATGGGGGTCATTCCTATGGGTTCAAAATAGACCTATATGCATGAGGAAATAAAAAGGAGAAGGGATTTATACCTCCCGGTAGATCGAATCGAAGAAAAGCCTTCCCGGAGCGACACCGACACGTAGAGATTCCAAAAGGACACGAACGAGCTCCGAATCCTCCCAAACTTGGGTAGCTTCCTCCTTGGCTAGAATGGATAAGGAAAGAAGAAGATTTGGTGGTGAAATAGAAGGATTTGGTGGAGAAATTGCTAGGGATTGTTCTCTAGGAATTTAGGGAAGAACAAGAGAGAGAGTGTGGATGAGAATAATGAAATGAACTTGAGCCTATCCTCTCCCAAAGTGGCTGTCCATATGGGGCTATTTGTCCTATTATGGTAAGGTCCAAAATGCCTCCACTAATCTATTCTATGAGTATTAGGAAAGGGCTAATTGGTTGGGGCTAAATTAGTCATTCTAAAGTCTCTAATCACACTAACCTTATCCATAATAATTAGTCTAACCTCTAACTAAAATATTTCTATCATTTAGACTAAAATTAATATCATGTGGGCCATGTCTAACTAGTGTGTGGATCCCACTAGAGTCAAACTACCCACGGGTCCCCGTTACAAGTCAGATTAAGATGAAATTCAACCCGAATCAAATAATCCCAAAACAATATCATAAATAATAAAATAATATCAAAATAATTCAAAGAGGTCAAATGTAAAAATATCCTTAGGCCAAAAATGACATTAAAATATTATAATCACATGGTTAGGCTCTAGGTCAAACATTCTCTAGGGTTTCACTAGCAAAACGTCAAAACCACAAGTCATTGATTTAAATAATTTTAAAATAATTTAAAATCACCAAAAATCATATCATGAATTAAATATCATTATTAAAATAATTATAAACACGAAAATTTAAAATTACCCTCATTTGGAAAACTGGGTGCTACAACTCTACCCACCTTAGAAAAATTTCGTCCTCAAAATTTAAGATCGATAGTACTCCTTCTAGAGCCTCTAACCTACCCAATATCTAAGGTAACATTTCCTAACACTGGAATGATAAACGAACATCTAAATAGTGTCAATCTAGGAATACCTCCAACACTGCTTTGCTGTACGGCGGTAATGAAACTTCAATAAAATATGGACTGGAACCTATATCCAAAGGACTAGACCTATTTTAAAGCGGTCTAAACTAAGGATGAAAAGGAACTGATCATAGGCTATAGGTATGCTCAAACTATTATCTTCCTATTAACCATCTATTAAACATTCTATTACCATAGGAACGATGCATTACTAAGACATATAGGCCCCTATCTCTCATAACACATTTATACTCACTAAAAGACTAGTACATCCTATCAAGGCTGATACTATAATCTTTCATAAATCTCATAAGCTACAAGTTTATAGACACATCCCCACATCAAGGACTAAGCTATATATATCTACAACTGATACTAATGGGGTGACGTCCCTATTTTCCAACAATCAAGGTCTAAATTTTTTTTATCTAAATCATACAATTTGAAGGAATAGTATACAAGGTCAGGGCATACCGTAGCAGTTGGAAGTCTTACCTAGGTACACTAATCATTCTAGGTCAAAACAGTACTATGGTATCAACACACAAACAATCTAGGTTACCCTAATTGGGAAGGTAAGGGAACAACAATCATCAAGGTTGTAGGGCTGTCTATCATCCTATATAAAAATTGGTCATTAACAAGCCACTAAGAATATTATTAAAATGTTACTATTCCATAAAATGGCAAAAATTGAAATTTTAGGCATAACAAATCACAAATAGATTTTTGTCTTGACACGATCTAACGAGATTTATGCAAGAAGGGAAATCAATGAAATCAAAGTATGAGCACGAGCATCCAATGATGGAGGTTCAGGTCATGATTAAATTTAATTCGACTGAGTACGCATACGAGGTTCGTAGGCGATGAAAAGATTTCAAGGAGAATTGTCAAGGCTGTCGCGAATGAGACTCTAGGGTCAAGTTTAACTATGTCTCCATTCTCATAGATTGATACATAAAAAGCGAACCAAAGTACAATAGGTTGATCAGACCATCATATATCGATTCTGATTAGACAATATGTTAGTGGGTGGCCACCCAATAAAATATGTCATAACCAACCTCGAAAATAGATAAGCTTGCAAAACTAAGGCTAATTTAGCAGCACAAGATATAAGGGTGGTAATGATGAAAGGAATTACATAGTCCAAGTTTCTTAACCAACGGGTCAAGTAATCAGATAAGGTACAAGGTTAAGCATCTAAGGAAACAAGCAGAACACCATCACATGTCGGGTCGAAAGAATTGAGTCAAGACTGGATTTCTAATTGAAATAAGAAGAAATTTAGTATAATGGTAGAGGTTATAGTTTAGCCAGTTGACCAGAAAATTATATCAAGAAAATAGAGTACAAGAAGACGGGTTTTATTGGGACATGATATACCTACACGAAGGTGAGCTCGTCTAGGTCTTGCATATAAGATTTGTTGGAGGATAACAGTTAGTATTACATTCCGAATATCAAAGTCACGATAAGGAACGTCAAGGATCTCAATTAGAAAGTGGGAGTTCAAGAGGTGGTAATTAATGCACAAAAATAATGAAGATCGAGTTAGTCATCTGCTTCTGATACTCTTAAGTTCATCTGGTCATAACTTGCCAATCATATCTTTACCTCACCAGTCTCCATATGAAAATTTAACCTTTACTTAAACCCTTACCATGACTACCGTAGGCAATTTCTAATTTCCAAACATCACTCTTGAAGCACAGCCCTCACATTTAGGAATCAACATTAACTATTTATTTAAATTTCCAAGTTCTTTCATCTTGTCTTAAATTTGACCCAAAATCTCTAAATCCCGTTTACGAATTCCTTGAACTTGTTCAAATTGTTCTCCTCGTATTATTTAATTTAAATCTCTAGGCCTTACAAAACTTATCTTCCATCATAAAATCAACTTCCATATTTTTTTCGATATACACCCTTGAATATTATTTTCCTAAAAATATTTCACAACAATCTCTAAACTTTTATAACTTTGTGTTCTCTCTATTCCTAGTCATTTCCTCGCAACATCTTGTTCAATATCCTTATTAAACACAATTAACTTCTCTTTTCCATTACTAACCTTCTACATAGCCTCAGAGTAAAAGTTTTCCCCAGAATCAATAACCAAGATTTTTTAAGTTCTCAAAACTAGGTTAACCTCTGATATCATCATTAGTTTTGAATATACCTATAAACTATCTCATAACCCCAAAATTTCTCTAAATGTAATTGTTTCCAGATTGGCAGTATACATCTCTTTATTATATTCGAGACCTTTACCACATTTCTATCTCAAGTTTCCATATGGAACACTCCACATTTGATTTCCTTTAGATCATCATATAATAACCAGTTACGTCTTCTCTGAGCTACATGATTTACGTCACTTCCTTATCCTTCCCCATGCAAAAGATATGAAGATTCAAGGGTTTCGAAGTACATCTGGTAGGGACGACAAGATATGGGTAATTAATGTAATGAGACAGAGTTTAAGATAAGAGGTAAATAAGAATGCAAGGGAATAATGGCGAGAAAGAATAATGAATATATGTTCCTTCTCATCGGTTCAAACGAGAGGAACCCATCAAGCTTAAATTGAATAGTAAGGAATGAGGGTGAATCCAAACAAGAGGAAAAGGAATTCCAATTGAAGTTCAAAATGAGTTTCTCAGGGGTCGTTCCAGAAATCTTTCAAAGAATCCTAAGTGTGATTGAGTACCTTAGATTTGAAAATATTAATATAAATACAAAATTAATTCAACAACTACAAAATTTATCAAAATCATCAACTAATACCAGGCATTCAAAGTTCTACAATGAATCCACAAAATCAAATTCAAACAAGGAAAAAAGGTGAATCAAAACAAGGAAAATGAGTTTAAATCGAAATTCAAAATGAGATTCTCAAGGGTCATCCCAGGAATCTATCAAGGAATCCTAACAGTGATTGAGTATCCTCTCATCCTAACATCTTAATTTATATATCCTATAGCAGGCTCGTAGTAGTACAATTAAGTCGTTGCGCTACTACGAAATCGCACTAATCTGAATCTTGACCTGCATGGGCCACCACTAAAAATGTGTCACGACCCACACCCTAGAGTTAAGGCACGAGAACGTAACAACGCCCAGCCTACGCCGCAGTGTCAGCGGTAGAACGCTGTCCTAGGTCTCAATGCATCTAACAGTATAAGACTAAACAGTTTATACTCCCGAATGGGGTGACATAGCAGAATGTAAACTCAATCACATCTAAGGTAGAGCATAATAGAAGATAGATAAAACATGAAATCCAAGAGATACAACAGATAAAAGTCTAAGTGTCTAAGATACATAAACTCAGAATACATCTTAAAACTCAAATACAGTAATCCATAAATACAACTCAAGATGACAGAAAATAAACTATAAGCAAAAATCCTAGCTAACTATGGAACCTCTACTGCCTCCTCTAGGCTAGCAGGCAACCTCCAGGCTATCTGTAAAATTTATCAACGGGTCCAGTCAGGACTGGAGCGAGTACAGTACATCTCAACAGATCATAGCAGGTTAGAAAATATAATCATGCAGTAAAGTAAGATACATGTACTGAAAGAAGTGCAATATGTAAATAGAGAGAGCTGTAATAAAAATATCTACTATAAGTAGAGAGCTACCAGTGACTAGTGATTTAGAGTACAAAGTCGACATGTGAACGGCTTGATTTGTACATGGCTATACTAAAGAGGCGTACATAGCTATTCTACTTTGGAATTGTTCACATGGCTATTTATACTCCCCCGTACCCCCAACTAATACACAAGGATCCAAACAAGTTATGTTACGTACATGCTTCTATGTAACAGTCCCCGAAGGGTGATAAGCCCCCAAAGGGTGATAAGCCTCCGAAAGGTGATAAGCCTCCGAAAGGTGATAAGCCTCCGAAAGGTGATAAGCCCCCAAAGGGTGATATGCCCCCAAAGGGTGATAAGGATTCAAAGAAGACTCTGTGATCATATGGGTATATGTCACAAGTGATCAAAGAACCAAAGAAGCATATGATACGCTATGTAAGTGAAACGCACAGAACATAGAGTACCCGATGCTCCCAGAAGGGATAACATCTCAAGAAGGGATCCATATAGTACTAATCCGTGTGACCAACGTGACAGTGTCAAGTAAAGTAATTTAATGCAGGAAATAATTCTAAGCAGGATATGAAATGATCAGAGAATGTACTCGCCTGATATCTGAATGTCCAAGGTAAAGATACTGTCCGAGGAAAGGTGTCTGGCTCCTAATTAGAACAGCACAAGTCACAACATGTCCAGAAGGGTAATATAAAGCACTACAATGCATTATACATGAATCTAGGTCAAACTAGGCCAAAGTCAACCCTTGGTCAACTCTGGTCAACTGCACTAGTCAAACTAGGTCAAAGTAGGTCATGTCCTAACCCAGCAAGTCTTATTAGGCCTAACCAAGACTATCCTAGCAAGCACATATCAATACAAGGCTACACAAGCCAACATACACCCAACTCTATATGGCATGCAATTATTCAATACTCAAATAGACAAGAATTCACATTGGATATACACTAGGTAATCTATTACTTTAAGCTATATATGTCTACACATATATACACATGCATATATTGGTATTCAACATTAGGTCTATAATCATGGCATTTCAAATGGTTATATAAACTTATATATTACAACACAATATGCTAACATATATATAATATACATACATAGCTAAGTTAACTGTATTCATAAATACTTATTTAAGAGACTATGTGTGTGTATATGAACATGGCAAAGGGGCAAGTGAGGGTTAAATGGACATACATAGTGTATACATATCAAAGAGTGCCAAAGTGTAAGTGAACAATGTGTCAAGTGTGATAGTGTCAACATAGTGTAAGGGGGTACATGAGGTAATATAGGATTTGTGTTAACATAGAACATTACATCTCATTAACTTGTATATTACATACATTACATCTATTATTACGTTACATTCATGCTTGCATTCATTCATCATTCATTTATTCTCTTGCACTACTATATGCACCATACATTACATACTATGGAACCTACATATTCATTACAAGTCATACTTATACATGCTTACATTAGATAGGATACTTACACCTCATACATCATTTATTTAACTATTTACTCATGCTTGCATTTTTATTTAATTACATAATGTATATACATTAACATGGGTTAAAATCAAATAGAACATTATATTACACACAAATGTGCACAAAATGCATACGCCGAATAGTAACTCCTACTAATAATCAATACTGTACCATCTCAGCATGAATTAAAATCTAGGATTAAAGTATGTTATAGATCTATGTGTTAGCTTTCCGAAACTTCAAACGGATCGCGTTTTCGTTTCCAAAAACTCCCAGAATCGTGAAACCACCGAGAACGCGTTTGTCTTTCGTACAACTGACACTCAAATAATTCTCCAGAAAGTTACAAAAATAATTAGGCCTATTAATACATGTTTTTGGAAAGCTAACTTCAATACGCTTATTTTTAAAAAAATGGAAGATTAAACCGAGCTTTGACCTAGAAGTTATGCCATTTCTAAGTTAGGGCTGAAATTAAAAACGTGGATAAAAATTATGACGGATTTGGGTAGTTTGAGACAAAAGAACACAAGTATATAACATAATATATCAAGAACTCACTCTCTACACTAATATATATATATATATATATATATATATATATATATATATATATATATATATATATATATTATAAATATATATATATATATATATATATATATATATATATATATATATATATATGAGACACTATAGAACACATCTCCAATACAAAAATATGAGATTAAACATGTAATAATTCATTCATACATAACAACAACACATAGTGTGTCCAAATTTGGGGTTTTCCCACATGGACACAACCACAACACAAAGGACACTCCTATGACCTCCAAATGGACACAAAATGGACACAAATGGAGGTACAACCATGGGGGTCATTCCTATGGGTTCGAAATAGACCTATATGCATGAGGAAATGAAAAGGAGAAGGGATTTATACCTCCCGGTAGATCGAATCGAAGAAAAGCCTTCCCAGAGCGATACCAACACGTAGAGATTCCAAAAGGACACGAACGAGCTCCGAATCCTCCCAAACTTGGGTAGCTTCCTCCTTGGCTAGAATGGAGAAGTAAAGAAGAAGATTTGGTGGTGAAATGGAAGGATTTGGTGGAGAAATTGCTAGGGATTGCTCTCTAGGAATTTGGGGAAGAATAAGAGAGAGAGCGTGGGTGAGAATAATGAAATGAACTTGAGCCTATCCTCTCCCAAAGTGGCTGGCCATATGGGGCTATTTGTCCTATTATGGTAAGGTCCAAAATGCCCCCACCAACCTATTCTATGAGTATTAGGAAAAGGCTAATTGGTTGGGGCTAAATTAGTCATTCTAAAGTCTCTAATCACACTAACCTTATCCATAATAATTTGTCTAACCTCTAACTAAAATATTTCTATCATTTGGACTAAAATTAATATCATGTGGGCCATGCCTAACTAGTGTGTGGATCCCACTAGAGTCAAACTACCCCCGGGTCCCCGTTACAAGTCAGATTGAGATAAAATTCGAACCCGACTCAAATAATCCCAAAACAATATCATAAATAATAAAATAATATCAAAATAATTCAAAGAGGTCAAATACAAAAATATTCTTAGGCCAAAAATAACATTAAAATATTATAATCACATGGTTAGGCTCTAGGTCAAACAGTCTCTAGGGTTTCACTAGCAAAACGTCAAAACCACAAGTCATTGATTTAAATAATTTAAAAATAATTTAAAATCACCAAAAATATATCATGAATTAAATATCATTATTAAAATAATTATAAATACAAAATTTCAAAATTATCCTCATTTGGAAAACTGGGTGCTACACTGGTAGTATTGTCTTGTCCTGAGTCACATTCACTTGACCTGTCTTGACCCGTTAGTTGCACTTGACTTGATTCGACTTGACTGGACACTTGTATAGTTCCTTGTGATATAGAGGACATTTACTAGGCTTGCGGGCTATATGATAGTTTCTGTTGGCCGGTAGTTCGGATGAGCTTCGGTTGTATTGATTATTCTATTGGTCGTTAGTTTCGTGCTACGGCTGTGATACTCTGTTGGTCGTTAATCTCGGATGAGATACGATTGTATTTCTGTTGGCTGTTAGTTTCGGATGAGCTACAGTTTTCATGGTACCCCTGTCTGTTAGCCTAAGTGTTGAACTTTATCTTTGATGTTGCACTCTCATGTATTTCATGTAGAAGTATATTGTTTTATTTCTGTCATTTTCTTTATGCATGTTATTTACTGTCATAGTGGCATGTTCTTCCTGTATCTTGCTAGTCCTCTGAGGACCTGATGATCTCTTCAGGTTTAGTCGAGTATTGAGCCAGGTGCACGCGAGCAGGTTTGGGCTATTATTGGACCACGGTGCCACGGCAGACGAGGGTACTTAATGATCAGTAGTTTGACTCAGTTATTTCTATTCATGTATTATTTTATTCCGTCTACTGGTAGTGAATTTGTGTCCAACGGACGTGACTTAAAATTCTTGATAAACTGGATACTCTATTTATATTATCATTCATTATTCAGTTCCATTTGTATTAATGGATTATATCATATTCTGTGTATGAGATCTAGATTGCCTCTATGACATGTTTATGTACTAGATAGCGTTCTACCGCCGACACTGCGGTGTAGGCTGGACTTGGACACGTCTCGTATCCGAAAAGCGGGTACGGGTCGTGACAGGACATGCCTAGAAGCTCTTCGGAAAACACGTATGGGAACTCTTCTACTACTCTGGAAAACTGAACTGCCACTGCTACTACCATCCGTAATACTGGGGGAGAAGGTTCTACTTCGTCCCTGAAAAATAAAAACTCTGGTTCGCATGGAATACCAAAAATAATCCTGCCAATATGGCAGTTTATTCTTGCGTATTGATCCTTCAACCAATCCATTCCTAGGACCACATCATAGTCGGCCATCGAAAATTCTATCAACCTAGCAAAAAACTCTCTACCGCCAACTACGATTCAACATGAGGAAAACACTCTATCTACTCCCACAAGACCGTTACCAGTAAGTATATTGTGCCTTACTGATAATGACTCGGGCTCCAGTCCTATCAGTGTACGAATCGTACAGACATAAATGAATACGATGCACCCGAATCAAATAATACTGATGCTGGAAAAGAGTTGATGAGAATGGTACTTGCCACCACCTTACCTGAAGCTAACTCTTCCTCC